>JAUZSU010177436.1:0-12762 GCA_034780255.1 Parotocinclus maculicauda | reverse complement strand
GAGAGAGAGAGAGAGAGAGAGAGAGAGAGAGAATTAATGGCACAACATGTTATCTAAAAAAGAATTTATATGGTAGCTGACTTAGTAAATCAGTGCCAAATAAATGCTCCCATTATGCTTATTATTTTGAAACACACCTTACTTGGCCACTTCACAGTGATTAACATGTGGGACTGGGTGGATTAAATGAAAGAGAACCAAAAAATAATAAATACGCTTCTTCTTAATTTATCGAATAAACGAATTTTTAAGTGTATTATACTTAAATTCGAATGTATTGCCAAATGTATAGCATCATTACCCAGTCTGACACGTTTATCGAATGCCCAATCTGGCAACCATGGAGACACTCTAGGGGCCGGACTGTGCTGATGTTTTATTCGCTGTCAAAAAGCGCCATCTGTAGGACAAAGTTTGTTGGCGCACTTTGGTGAGACATGGATATTAGCAAACGTACTCAGGCAAGTGATTATCTCACTATTTACTGTGCAAAAGTTTAAGGGACCGAACAGTTTTACAGTATTTGTGTTTATGATGTCCATATTGATATGACAGCGTCACACAATTACTGCAGATTTGTCGGCTGCACATCCACAGTAAGAACCTCATTTACATTTACGTTATTTAGCAGATGCCCTTATCCAGAGCGACTTACAATTCGTACAGTCTTACAATCCAAGCAGTTGTTGGTTAAGGGCCTTGCTCAGGGACCCAACTGTGGCAGCTTGGCAGAGTTGGGATTTGAAACCTGGACCTTCTGGTCCATAGCCCAGTGTTTTACCCATTAGACTACCACAGCCCCGAATCTCCACACGTTCCTCCACATCCCAAATATGCTCTATTGAATTGTGATGTGGTGCCTGTGGCTTCCATTTGAGATTATTCAATGTAAATCCTACAGATGGCTATGCATAAAGTCTCAATAGATCAGCACTTTTTGAAATACTAAGACCAGCCCATCTAGCACTAACAACCATGCCATGCTGGAAGGTCAATTAAATGGTCTGCCAACAAGCTCAGACAGCTCTCACAGTTTCATTATCCACCATCCAGACACAGGTGGCACCTTCACTACACACGTCTGTCTGACAGTCTTTTTTGCCTTAGTTTTCAGTCCTGTCATGAATAAGAAACCTGGACTGATACAGATGGAATTACCTTTAGTAACAAATCCAGTTTCGTCTTGAGATCCAGTGACGGTTGGTTTCGAATATGGAGGTCTACCATTGCTATGAATCGACATGGTGCCCCAACAGATGGTTTGATAATCTGGGGAGCCATCACACACAACAGTCGGTCACGAGTAGAGATATGAGGGACACTAACAACTCAGCAACATGTGCAGGACCTCCTACAGGCACATGTGTTGGCTCTCCAGGCAGGGCGTTGAACTTGTATTGTTCAGCAGGGTAATGCCCAGCCATAGCAAGGGTTTCCAAGGAATGCCCAATTTTAACAGTTCCTTGGTCTGTCCAGTTGCCAGATTTATCAACAAAAAACAATGGGATCACCTATGATTTTGCAGGACCTATAGGCTCATCTGTGGAGAAAAAGGAGCCATGAGATACCTTATGGAACCTGTTTGCCTTCATGGCTAACTGTAAATAATCTTGTATCTAGGCTGGAGGCGGCCCAACAGGATACTAAAGCCGCCACCTTTAAATTGTACTTATGTGTGTAGGAGGGTAGGTAGATAGATAATTTAGAGATTTTGCAGCCTTGTGATAAAATAATCAACTTTACCTTATCAATCTGAACTCAATACCCCTTAATTAGTAAGTTCAAACAGAATATGATTTTTTTCCCCTAAATCCATTTCACTAAAAGACCTAACCTGAAAATTTCTGTCCACCAATGTTCTCCATCCAACCTTACAGAGCTTAAAAGGATCTGCAAATAAGAACGGCATAAAATCCCCAAATCCAAGTGTGCAGACCATTTGGCATCAAACCCAGAAAGACTGGAGGCTGTAATTGCTGCAGAAGGTGCTTCAACTGTGGGTCTGAATACATATGTCCATGCATTTGTCCGTGGGTGTTTATATCAAATTATGCTGATCTAAGAGCAAGTGAATGCATGCGCATTTATAAGTGTTTTAACGTTCAATTATTTTAATGACTTAACGACTTAGGTGATGAATCAAAAGCCTGTTTAATCTTAACTAAAATATAGCTACTCCTGTGCAGAAGATAATTAGACATTGAGGTTATTCTGTTTGTCTGACTACAAAATCTGTTTGCCTTGACACGCTGAAAGGAGTCAGCAAAAAGCAAGTCACTTACATGAATCGACTTGTTTACGAACAACTGATTCGTTTAAAACGAACCGATTCATTTCAGACTCATCCGTCACTAGCAGTAGGGTATTAACCTCGTCCTGTGGGTGTGTGCGCGAGGGTGCGCGTGTGTATTTATTTATCTCCTGATCCTCTACTCAGTGCAGAGTCCTGATCATCCTGAGAAAAGAAACATGGAAACCTGGACCAGTCTGAGAGAAAAGTTCACCATCAGACGTTTCATCATCAGAGAATTTCTAGCAGAATTTCTTGGGACTTTTCTACTCATAGTAAGTCAAACTATGAGGCATATGAGATATATTTTTTTAATTACTTATTATTTATCACATATGATCTATAAATCTTATATATATGCACCGTGATGCAGTTTGTTCTCCCCGTGTCTGTGTAGGTGTTCTCCAGAAACACATTCCAAAGAGGTGTGTGTGTGTTAGGACAACTTGTGCATCCAATGTGCCCTTAGTGTGTGAATGAGTACGGGTGTATGTGCCATGCAATGGATTGGCACCCAGTCTAGGGTTATTCCTGTTTTGCATTTTGTGTTGCCAGTTAGACACTGAGCCTGACTCAGATAAGCAGATAAAACAATGCATAAATAAAACGATTTCAAACAGGTGATATTAACAGATCATTGTACTTATGGTTTTGTTCAAAAGGCTGAGACTTTGAGGAGTAAAGATGGCCAGAAGAGCTCCTGTTTGTCAACAAATGTGTGTGAAAAGTATTAAAAGTAATGTCAAAAAGCAACATTCCCCTAAAAAGACTTTTAGGGATTTATATATTTTAGCCCTAACCTTTTTCTGATTTGGCTTGTTTTACATTGTCTTGTTGACAAAATGCGTGGACGTCCCTGGAAAAGTTATTCTTTAAGGCAGCTTATGTTGCTGTAAAATCTCAATGTACTTTTATTTTGTTTTAATTCAGTCTTTACACAAGCGTAAATGAAATCTGTCGTACCATGGCAGACCCTGAGTGGTGGACTCGTGGATGGTCCTTTTAGTTTTTTCTAATTTGCAGTTTTAATCACACTTGTGTACATTAGCATTTTTAACAACGTTCATTAAATGTTACAAATAAATATAAATAAATATGATAGAATGACTCTAGTAATCCTTAGTAGTTTGTCAGCCGTTTCTGACCTCCCTGATTACATGATTACATTTACTAACCCATTTGCAAAATATTGAACAATACAGGTCATTGTGAGAGAATTGTTCACATTTGAACAAACAGAGTCCATTGTCCCTGAATAGTTAATTCAATTAAATTCAAATTTATTTCTATAGCACTTTTTATAACAGAGCATTGTGTCAAAGCAGCTTTACAATCTTATATGATCTTAAAAGGCCAATTTCAAATTAAGCAAGCCTAGAGCGACAGTGGCCAGGAAAATCCCTGAATAAACAAGGAAGAAACCTTGGGAGGACCAAAGGTCAAAAAGGGACCGACCTGCTTGGGTGACCTAGATGTTAAGTGAATAATTAGTAGGCTATATATAAAAGTATATTAAAGTAATAATAAAATTAAGTAAATAATGTAATTTAAGTCAATAATAAAACTTTAATTAGTAATAAAATTCAAAATAAATAACAAAATAGAAGGACTAGGTTAAAAGTCACGTACAAACTTATGTTTTGTTTTGGAGAGATATTAGTTGAATGAGGGAGGAGAGGGTGTATCTCATGTCACCCACCCAGGCAGGTACAGTGGAACCTCACAATTTGAACCCTTCTTCGCTTGAACAATTCATATGTTGAACAGTCTGTTTCATTTTTATGGCCCCCAAATTCAATGTTAAACAAAAATTCGACCATGGGCACCCTAAATAAAACACTCAATGGTGAGACACGATGCCAGTAATTCAGTCCAGACGGTAGCTATAATGCATCAATATAGTATGCCAATCAGTAAAACAAAAACAAAACAAAAAAAAATAAAGAAGAAGAAGTGTTAACCTCTGTGAATAGGCACCGGAGTCTCCAGAAACAATGTGGTCATCCAGTAAGGAAGTTAAGTTCTGGAGTCTCACCTGGTGAGGGTCCAAAAACTTTCACACGTCTGATTTTAAGATGCATTTTTTTCCTCAAAAGATATTTTAAAACTTAGACATTTGCCTGAAGGGTTACACAGAACTTTGTTCAGTGTTGACTTAAATAAAAAAGACATGACTGTGCCCAAATGCAAAAACAAAAGCCTTATGACCGCGTTTTAAAACATCAATCATGAACAAACAGGACCGTGTGGCGCAGACGGACTTGAGTGTTAGGCAACCTGTTTGTAAGCCCAGGCTACGAATACCAAACACAGGCTACGACTTCACAACACAGCCTTTAACCTTTATCCCTGATCTGTGGTCAGAACTAAGGAGTTCACAGTGCCCTGTGTGACTCTATCAATGTTATTAGCGCTGTGGATCTTCTGAAACTGACCATCTATTATTGCGGGCTGGTGTTAACCGGTGTTCTCTGATCTAAAAGTAACTCATGATTAGACTCTGAGCTTTGCAAAACAAAGTGTTTTATGTTATCAGCCTCCCTGGAGTACGTCTGTTTTGACCATAAGTGTTGATTTGTTGTGTCGCTGTACTATCTCAGCTCTTTGGCTGTGGTTCGGTGGCTCAGACTGTTCTCAGCAGAGGTGCTATGGGGGAGACGCTCACCGTACACATTGGCTTCACCATGGGAGTGATGCTGGCCGTGTATGTAGCAGGAGGGGTATCAGGTAACTAATCACACTCACACACCATACATTTTTATAGCATTTTGAACCTTTAGGAATCAAGAAAGCAAGTTCATGGACCATAGCAATAAAAAAAAAACAATCTTTAAATCTTGAAAGGTATTGTTTAACCCCCTTTAGCTAGTGATTGCAGTGTTCACAATGAGGTTATAGTTCCATTTGTTTGTTTCTATAAGACCATTTTGCATCTTTGGGTTTTATAATTGCAATTCATACCTTAAAACTGTTTGTCTCTCATTTTTAAAGGTATAAAATAGTGATAAAGTAGTAAAGTACTTACTAAAGACATTACCCAAAAATCCATTACCCAAAATCCATTTCTTTGTTGTACCAAAACAGTTTTTTCTAGTGGAAAGCATGACAGTGTATATGAGATGCTATTTAGCCATTAACATACATGCTATAGTTGTCCAAAGTACTTTTTGAGTACTAGTACTAGCAGTGCTTTGAAGAATCACAGCATAAAACAAGCACTTGAAAAACCTGAAAACTTGACCCATTATGTGCAGCAGTACGTTTATCCTGGGATAATCCTTCAGGATGAGGACATTTCTGCATTTATAACATTAATCATCACACACCTCACTGCTAACAGTTTTTTCTCCTGTTTTTGTTGTTCTCATCTGATTTTAGACAGAAACACAGCAAAGTGAACAAAGGTTAATGTGAGGGCAACTATAATACAATTAACAGATTACTTCATCAATTTGTCTTTAAAAAAAATCATTTGGCTAAATAAGTATTTTATTATTAATTTTTTCATGTCATATGCACCAAAAATAAATATTACAATCATTTTGGTCACCTTTCTATTTACAGCCTATTGGAATATACGATATATACATTTCTACTGATACATTTTTGATTAGACTGATTATTTTGATGTGTGATAAACATACTTTTGTGTACCAATTCGCTGATCACAAAAATAAGAGGATACCCCAAAATGAAATATCCCCTAATGAAATACCCCCTAATTAAATATCCCATAATAGAATACCCCCTAATTAAATATCCCATAATAAAATACCCCCTAATTAAACACCCCAAAATGAAATATCCCCTAATGAGATACCTCAAAATTAAATACCCCATAATGAAATACCCCAAAATAAAATATCCCCTAATTAAACATCCCCTAATTAAATATCCCATAATGAAACATCCCCTAATGAAACATCCCCTAATGAAATACCCCAAAATGAAATACCCCATAATGAAACACCCCATAATGAAATACCCCATAATGAAATACCCCATAATGAAATACCCCAAAATTAAATATCCCCAAATAAAATATCCCATAATTAAATACCCCAAAATGAAATATCCCATAATGAAATACCCCATAATGAAATACCCCAAAATTAAATATCCCATAATGAAATACCCCATAATGAAATACCCCAAAATGAAATATCCCATAATGAAATACCCCATAATGAAATACCCCAAAATGAAATATCCCCAAATAAAATATTCCATAATGAAATACCCCAAAATTAAATACCCCATAATGAAATACCCCAAAATGAAATATCCAATAATGAAATATCCCATAATGAAATACCCCATTATAAAAGGAGAGCTGAAAATATAGCCATAATGTTTTTTTTAATTTGTATATATAATCACTGGCCACTTTAACTGTTAACCGTTTCAACTGTTAGTTAATACAAATATCTAATCAGCCAATCACAGGGCAGCAACTCAATGCATTTAAGCCTGTAGACATGGTCAAGACGACCTGCTGAGATCAAATCGAGTATCAGAATAGGGTCAAAGGGTGATTTAAATGGCTCTGAAATTGACATGGTTGTCAGTGCTAGACAGGCTGGTCTGATCATTTCAGACACTGGGATTTTCACACTCTAGGGTTTATAGAGAATGACCCCAAAAGATGAAAATATCCAGTGAGTAGCAGTTCTCTGGCCCAAGCAGAGCAAGGGTTTCCCAGGAATGTCTTAAAAGTTCTTTGGCCATCCTGGTCACCAGATTTGTCATCAATCGAGCATTTATGGGTCAAGCTAGGACAACAGATTAAGTAAACTATGCATAGTAAGGGGCAGAGCAGAATAGCCAGATCAGTTCGAGCTAATAGAAAAACAACAGTTATTCAAATGAACCACTGATTACAACTATGGTATTCAGAAGTGTGCCTCTGAATACACAACACACCAAATCATGAGGTAGATTGGCTACAGCAGCTGAGGACCACTCCAGGTGCCACTTCTGTCAGTATAGAACAGACAACTGATGCTACATTTTGCATGGGCTCACCACAATTGGACAACAAAAGCTTAGTCTCTATTTCTTTTCTAGTTAATTTTATGGTAGGGTCAGAATTTGGCCTAAATTACGGGAAAGCATTGATCCATGCTATAGTCAGCGTGACAGTGCAGTAATCCACACAAACCCAGTTTCAACAACATAAAATAAAAAAAATATTTAACGGTCATTTTCATCTTCATGTCAGAGCTGTAATGTTTTTGCTTTCGCTGAGTCTGACACATTATGACTCTGCTCATTATATGCTTTGAGGGCTGAAAAAAGAGACCAAATATGTTAAAAATACTGAATTTTTGACATCACGTCATAGTTTTAGTCACATTGTGCTCAGACTTGCAAAGACTAACTTCTAATTATGCTTTACTTTAGGTTTGGGCTTGTATTTAAAAGCACTTGTTCACTCAAGCTTTACATCATTATTTTTTGACGTTCCAGAATATTCTGCATTTTATATTAATGTTTAAAAGTCTGAAAAGTCACCAACAACTTCTTTTTAACACAGTTCTCAATATTAAATAATAAATTACTTCTCATGGCAGTTCCATAAAATGTCATTCGAAAACTAGAACGAGACAAACTGAATAGCAGTTAAGGTACCGGACTGTGGACCTGATGGTCCTGGGTTCAAATCCCACCTCTGCCAGGCTGCTACAGTTGGGCCCTTAAGCTACCATTGCTTGAATTGTAAGACTGTAATTGTAAGTTGTAAATCGCTCTGATTAAGGGTGTCTGCTAAATGCTGTAAATGTAAACAATAATTCGGCCAGAGGCAACAGTGAAACTGTTATTTCTACAAAGATGATTTAATCATTTAAAAGCAACTTTTGTAAAACCTTTTGCTTTTTAAAGATTTGTATTTGATTGCGGAGCTCTCTAGTGGCTTTAATAGAGTGTTTTGACCAAATATTATTGTGTTATGGTACTGGAATACTGACCACTAAGAGATTTAAATATTTAAATCCCATCATTGCTAAAGTTGCCACTATTGGGTCCTTGAGCAAGGCCCTTAATCCACAATAGCTAGAACTGTAATTAAATGTAACTGTAACTTAATATATCTTATACTGTTACTGTTACATATATATGACTACAGTAAGTATTATAAATGCAAAATAGCAAAACAAAAACAAAACAAAAAAAGCAATGCTGGAAAAAAGTTGCTGACAATATGAAAATGCAACTAAATATTTTCTATTTATCCAATAGATACCAATAACAATGCATTATACTTATTCAATTATTTTAATTTATATATTTGTATAAAGAGGAAGAAAAAAGCTTAGTCTCAGCCACGTTTTCTATCTTATAATAATAATGTTAGGTTTTACATCCCTTAAATACTTCTAATGGAATTGACTGTAGGAGCATTTTGCAACTCTTAACGGTTTTGGATGAGCTTCCTTAAGAGACGCTTGATACATGAGGAACCATTTAATGTTTTATTTCCCTTGAGTAAGCCCTTAGGTCGCACTATAAGAGAGTTGTTTAAAGGCAATCTTTCTTTTACGCAACTGGGCAGACACATAATTATGATATAACTTAATATAAGGTAATTAGCAAATCCTGTGCATTTCTTTAATTCACGGCTTATCTTACCTCAATAAAGTTGAACGTGTCACTATTGCAGATCTCCTCAGCACAGCCTGATTTCACTCACTCTACAATCTCTTAAATCTTACTCATAGGCAAGCCAGGTAAAGAATTAGAACATTTTTAATGAAAAGGTCATTTTGCTGCATATTGAATACTACAGTAGCTGTCTTTTTTTACTTTAAACTAAATGGGTATATTTAAAACTAATAATAGACATACATTAATTAAAAAGTTATTTGAACCGTTGAGCAATAACCTTTGCTTTTTCTTTCGAAGCATAATTTAAGGTTAGTTTCTGTTTAACTGAATACCCACTTTAATGTATGCGCAAACGTTAATACCTGTCCAGGTATCTGATCTCCTGCACTATAAACAACAATGATCTGTAAAATGCTAGACATACATGGTATTCCCAGTGTTTAATTACATCATGATATTAATTGATACTATAGGTTTTAGCATCTAGCACATGTGAGGAACGATAAACTGCACATGATAGAGCCCCACCATGGATTTGCCATGTGAATATTTGTTATTAAAAGAAGGAACGTTTGAAAACAGAGAGAGACTGTACCAGTTCAGTCATTTTGGAATCAAAGTCGAAAAGCCAACCATGATGTCAGGACATATTCATTAAGAATTATGCACTTGCAAGAAACAGCTTTTGGCCATGTGTACTGTATATGCATGATGCATGTGCCATGCTGTCTTAATTTCATCCTTCGATCCAGTACAGAAGTATTTAATTCTTCTCTAAATCATTAAATAAACACCTAGTCTGCTGTTAAAGTGCTGTAGGCTTCAGCAGAAAAGATCATAAGCACAAAAAGATCATCATCTATACCATAGCAATGCTATTTCGTAAAGAATTTGCTTTTTTTTTTTAAAAAAAACCCTGACTGACTCAAACGCTCTGCACTACTGGGGTCTATGGTCTATACACTATGGTCCAGTCACCTGGACTACTATTACCTGATTCTTCTCATCCATTAATGATTGGTCTGCCACAGGCAGAGATTGTAATGTGGCTTCAGAACTTGGACTGGATTATTCCTAGGACATACCACACTGTGCTGAGCCACCCTTGCACCAAGACAGATACGATAAGCCATCAAAAACAATCAATCTGTCACAGGAGACTCCAAGCTCTTATCTGACAAAAGCAGACACTACACCCACATCTCACAATAGGACTAACCACCACCCTCTTCTGACAATAGAAGCCATGCCTTCATCTCTCAATAGGCATCTCTACTATAATAGAGTATATAATGAGAAAATGCGTAATTTCTTGGATTTCTGGTAGAATGTAGGAGGGAATACTAGCTTACTTTGATATTTCAGTGTGTCTGTACTAGACTGGCTTGAATTGAATTCAAAAGAATTATTGACTGCATGTCCACTGTGAAAATCATTAACAGCATACCAAACTGGGGTGGTTCAAATGACTGTTGCCTGACTGAGCCGTGACAGGTTTTGAGACAGTCATGAGCAGCAAGTTAATGATCCATTTATCCAATGATCCCTGTTATTTCAGCATTATTGTCCAAGAAGAATAGGTACAGGTTTCTTTAATGAGATTGAAGCTTGTGTAGCAACCACTCTACGCTGCTTTTGACTGAGTGTTAATGGAATTGAACAGATGTGACGTCAAATATCCTGGTTACTGTACATCATTAAATCACGCACAGCAATAGAGATGGTCAGGATTGTAACGAGAACATTGTGTTACCTTTCCTAATTATCCATATGTGAGGGATAACAATTGCATTTGCAAAATCTGATGATCTATGTTTTTTCAAGAATTATGCTCCAAAGAGCATCTTGATGTTATCGAAAGCTGGTTTTTCTTTGTCTTCAAGCATCCTCATAAATTCACAGTGGGATTTAGGTGAGGGGTCTGTTGAAACTCCATGGCAGTCAACACCCCTTGATCTTCTTAGTTCTTTGTGGTGGTTTGTTGCTGGTTGCACTTACCTCAACATTTGTGTCAGTATCTAGAGATTCATACTCTGGTCATCTAAGAACCTAACTAATTAATTTATTTTTAAAACTGACGTGCAGTAATTAGTATGCCACAAAAACTGCTTATTTGCTCACTGTTATATAAACATTAGGAAACAAGCATAGTCAAATATGGAGTTTTTTAAATACCATATAACAGTGACTTTTTGTGAAGATTGCCTTTGATTACGCAGCAACATATACTATCTACTCTTGAGTAGTTCCTGCTTCACAAATGTATCTTAAATAACCCCGATTTCACTGCTAGAACATGCCCAAAGTCCTTGTAAATGTTCTCAGACGCCAGGAAAAGTGATTTTGCTGGAAACATGTCAAATCATTCAATTATATACAGCTAACTAACATACAGAAATAAAAAAACCTAGGCTATGTAACTTGGACCATCAAATACAGCTGTATGTTTCAGTTAAAACTACACACATAGACGTATACATGCATTTGTTTTCTCTTCGCAGGAGCACATTTGAACCCAGCAGTATCGCTGGCCCTGGTTGTCCTAGGAAAGCTTCCCATTAAAAAATTCCCAGTTTATGTGGCTGCTCAGTTCATCGGGGCTTTTACGGGCTCCTGTGCTGTCTATGGGCTGTACCGTGGTAAGTAAATATTTACACTGAAATATAGCAATCAATGTGAATATTGCTGTAATCAATTAAATGTCTTTTATAAACACCCTATAGTCTCACCCAGAATATTATGTGTAAATGCAGGCTCAAATTACCAGAGTTGTTTTAAATATTAAACTACAGAAATATATTACACACATTTTTCATTAGGATTTAAATGTCAGTGAAGTGATACACAGCTTTAAGACAAAGTATTGACAAAGTATCACAGTGCTGTACAATTTTACAAGAGTTGTTCAATGGAAATAGTTGATATAATTATACAATAAATTAACACAAAGCCATTAATTTTTATAGATGCCTTTCGGGAGTACACCAAAGGAGTGCTGCTGGTTACAGGTGAAAATGCCACTGCAAACATTTTTGCATCCTATCCTGGAAGGCATCTGTCAGTCCTCAATGGATTTATTGATCAGGTTAGAAAACAAGTCTCATTTCCATTTTATAATATTTTATAACCTGCATTCGCCAGAGTTGAAAGCAGAAGGTTAGTGTATGACACTATTTTGTGTTTAACACTACATTGCCATGATTGGGTTCAGAGTGGATATGCTACTAAATGAAATAAGTGGAACACTTTTTCATGTTTTTTCGTCTCCAGTCAACACTAATTAACTTGGTTAACTTTAAGCTTAACCTCAACTAAAGATGGACAACATAATACTTATAATGGCTAAACATATGTTTGCATGAGGCTAATGGATCGTCAGGTAGTAAACCTCTGACCTTCTGGGAACTTGTTTTAATCCGTAAAATGGTAACGTGGAATATATACTGGGTAACGTGTTATATATAAGGCACTGGACTCTGGACCTGATGGTCTTGGGTTCAAATCCCACCTCTGCCAAACTGCCACAGTTGGGTCCCTAAGCAAGGCCCTTAACCTACAACTGTTACGAGATGTGGTGGTTTTTATTTAGGACCTAAGTATGCAGGATAAGTATATCCCACGACATATAATAATAATGGGGAAATAATATAGAACAACTGAAAAGGGATGAAGAGCAGAGGGTAAGGCTCCTAACATAAAAAACCGAAAGGATAAAGTGGCACGCCAAGGTTGCGTCCCGAATGGGAGCAACGCGTGACCTAGTCGCGAGAGGGCGCCAAAGCGCCAGTTGGGGCAAACGTGCAGAAAGCACGGTTTTGGGACGTCTCTTAAATGGCGAGGCACGGAGGTAGTCCAAACGCCAGGGA
>JAUZSU010177425.1:0-12764 GCA_034780255.1 Parotocinclus maculicauda | reverse complement strand
CATGGTCATAATGGGGTATTTTGTGTAGAATTTTGAGGAAAAAGATTAATTTAATACAATTTGGAATAAGGCTGTAAGGTAACAAAATGTGAAAAAAGTGAAGCGCTGTGAATACTTTCCGGATGCACTGTATATAATAGTATTTGTTTCGGTACTTTAGGGTTTGGTCCAAATAAGCGGCTGGTCCCATTAACCGGTGGTCCTATTAACCGGAATAGACTGTATTACTTTCTGTTATTATTACCTTTAAATATACCATTCATCATTATGTCTATGGTTACATTGTTGCTGCAGCTATAACTGGAATTTCCTGCTGGGATTAATGTATCAATCTTATCTAAAGTATTTATCAATCTGTTTGTCTATCTACCTGTCTGGTTGTTGATAAATATCAAGTTAAACACACCACACCACACCACACCACAAAAGTTTAACAGAATTTGACCAGTCTAGGTTTACAAAGCTGGTAGAAACATAGAAAACAGGCTGACTGCTGGGATTAAAGAACAAGGGGGCAAGACCTATCCATCCTTGAATACTTTTCAAAACCTATTATTCTAGTTTCCAGCTATATGAATTTACAATTTGTAAGACAAATTGTGTACATATGGGAAATAACTTAGAGTTCATGCTGTAAGGCAAAAGGTACTTTTCAAAAAGGTAAAATGACTTTCTAAACATCGAACTGCCACTACTTCATATTTTTGTTGATAAAAGTAACTGGGATGTATACAGTAGTAAAATGCCATTAACTACATCCTTTAATAGTAATTTTATTGACATAATATGAATTTGCGTAATTATTTACGTACGTATTTGTGTACAATATGATCAAATGATCCATGTTATCCAAGCATAATTTCACAATATTCCAAAGAATTTAGTGATGTTGCTAAATGCTTGGCTTTCTTTGTCTTCAAGTGCACCCATTAATGCTTGATGGGGTTTAGGTTAGGTGTCTATGGAGAAAAGTCAGCACTCTCTGATCTTCTTTTTTTGAGGTGTATTTTGGGTCATTATCCTACTGCAATAGGAATCCTTTTCCACAAAGACTCACACAAACATTTTTACTAGTGCACTCAGACTTTTTGCATCCACTGTAACATTATATTGTTGCCATCTTCCTAGTAAGATTAAGCATTAGTATTGTCATCTTATATTGCTATTGTATGATTAGTGTGTAAATGCAACTGTCACATAATCTCATCTAGTCAAATGGTATGTAACAAATGTCCAAAGTTTTATACTGTATTTTATTATAGCATTCATTTTTGTACGATTAAACAACAAGGTATTGTTGAGTGATTTTAACTACCAATGTCTAACAAATAAAATGCTGCTCTTTGGGCCAAATAAATCAAGTTTTCCTTTCCTTGTTTCATCTTGTTTGACCTTGATAATACCCCATGCATTAAAATTTATTGCATGAGGGTTGTGAGAGCAGCTTCAAATCAAAGGGCATTATAAGGGAACTGCACATAAGGAAGTTCTCAGTAATTACCCTCTTCCAGGGTTATATTAATCTCGAGTGCTGTTTTCAAGTGAAACAAATATGGATCAAGTTACAGTGACTACTTTGACATTACTCATACTATCAGGTAAGGAGGTTCATAAATATAATGTTTAAATTGTCTTGGATTTTTTGCATTTGCTACGTTTAGCAGTTAATTTATTTTCTAAACTCGCAGGGTTCAGCCAAGGGCAAAATTGGTTACCACCAGGATCAGTGAATGGTGTAGTTCAAGGAAGTGTCTATTTTGCAACCATCAAGCCACCCCAACAAATAGATTATATCAATTGGCGTCATGAAGACAGGAATGTAATCACATTTACACCTTCAGATTTGGAGGAAATACATCAAAACTACGTTGGTCGAGTTAATCTGAACTACACTAATGGAGCTCTGAAGCTAAAACAGCTGAAGTTGACTGACACTGGAGAGTATACCTTGACCTTATCATCAGGAGGTGAAGAGATCCAGGACCATATCTCACTCCAGGTGTTTGGTAAGGCCCTCATGTTAAAGAAGAAAGAAGACAAACAGTATTGCCTCATAAAAAGAAATACTCACATGCAGTAGGTGTAAAATATAGCTTAAAGCATAGCTTGACAGCTATAATAAAGGACCATAATTGCTACACTACATGACTAAATGAATGGGCATTCCATTTTAACTACACCAATGCTAACAAGAGCATAACATCAAGTACACATTCATACAATCTTCACAGACCATAACCGGCATGGGTCATACTGAATAGCTCATTGACTTTGAATCTTTTGCGTAACCTTTCCAACAAGTCAAAATCAAGAACTATTAGTCAGTTGCAGGAGCAATGTAGCAATATGCATCATAGTTTACAACTAACACTAAGGAGAGTGTGTGAAGAGTGTGTTATATACAACCATAAATCAGTTGGAGCAATATGTAAAATGCAAATAAAAATGCAGCATTTCTTATATTTATTTTAAATATGATATTATGCACTGTAATAAAAAGAAATATGCAAACAGGGAACGCTGTTGTAGACAATCATTTTTAAGAGTCCTCTGTCCATCTTTGCTCCTCAAAGATGCAGCCTTTCATGGATACTACTTGTGTACCAAATTAATGTTACAATCATCTGTTGACATCACCTGTGCAAAATCATGTAATACAGTTATGTTTTACCTCATCACTAGCCCAAAATTGCTACCGTCCTAACTTTTTTATAAGGTGTTTCAGGCCTGAAATGCAGGACAGTAAGTTTATTAACAAATGAAATGAAGTTGACCAGACAAAATATAAAATATCTTAAATTCATTACTTCTGCAGTTAAATAAGTGTCGAAGCTAATTAAGACGCACTATTTTTATCCAAATTTTCCACACTTTCCCAATTTTATTATTTTTTTCTGTTTTGGGGTTGTAAAAGAAAACATTTATCCAAATGTACAATTTGGTGAAAAGGGTTCTGTTAAGGTTTAAGACTTTTATTTCAGTAAATGATAATCCTTGAAAGAATGACATGTTAGAGGCTGGTGTGCTACCAATTTTGTGGCAAGTTTGGGGAAGTTTACTGGTCTGTACAGGGCTCTTATCATCATACAGTAATGTCTGAGTTGTGTGCAATAATATTCTAGAATCATGTGAAGTGGTATTATTGCCCATGAGATTTAGCAAGCACATATGGATATTAGGTGCATGTATCCATATACTGTACATTTGGCCATATACTGTATCATTTGTACTGTTTTATAATTCAGACCTTTAATTTTTGCATGATTGTACACCTATTCTACATCCTATGTCTTGTGTTATTTTTTTTCCCTTAGAGCCAGTAAAAGGGGCAGTTATAAGCAGCTCTGGAGGCATTCTTATTGAAAACCAGAGTTCTGTCAACCTCACCTGTGACGGAAATGGCACCATCATTACCACAAAATGGATGAGGGAAGATCAGATTTTGTTACCTAACAGCAACATCATGTTCCTCAACAATAACAGATCAGTGATGATCAGTCCGGTGAGGAGAGAAAATAATGGTCAGTACCGCTGTACTATTAGCAACCCAGTCAGCAACGATACAGCTGAACACAGAATGACTATTAACTGTAAGTATCAAACCACAATTAAATTAAACCCGGTCCTCTGGTCACATGTAGTTAAGTAACATATCAATATCCATATATAAATGTTATAGCAAAATGTTTGTGGACACCCAAAAACTTAATTACATTAATATTAATCTGGAGTTTGTCCTCCCTTTGCAGCTACGCTAGCCTCTTTGGGTAGCACCGCTGCCTTACAGCAAGAAGGTCCCGGGTTCAGTCTCAGGGTGGAGCAGCCTGGGTCCTTTCTGTGTGGGGTCTGCATGTCCTCCCCTGTTCTGCATGGGTTTACTCCGGGTACTCCGGTTTCCTCACACAGTCCAAGGACATGTGTTAGGTTAATTGATTACTCCAAATTGGCATTGACTTGTGTGTATATAACTAGTTCTGATATAACCTCGTGTGTGTCACTGAGATGGATACTGATGCCGATAGCGACGTTAAGCAAACCAAGTAAACAAACAACAATGCTTGCTAAACAATAATGTGAAATCAGCCATGTTTTTCATCATACATGGCGAACCATTTATGTACTGCCTCGTTAGCAGTAGAAACATACAGTTTATATTTAGAGTTACTGTTTATCTATGGAGATTTCATACCTGTATGTTTCATATTATGAACGTGTTAGTGGAAGTAAAGCTCAAATAAGATTGTCCTTATAGTGTATATTAAGCTAGATGTGGTTATGTTTGTTAACAGATGGACCAGATGTGAATATACTGGGCATAAAAACTCTAGAAGAAGGCACAGATATTCTTCTTTTCTGCTCCACTGATTCTGTGCCACCTGCTACTGTTGCATGGACAGTAAATGGCATGAATGCTGGAAGTACACCCCTATATATCAAAGAGACCAGCAGCCCAAGCCACAGTGGAAACTACATCTGTACTGCATGGAACAACCTCACCAATATTTTCACTTCTGAAGTTCACGTTCTTACAGTCAAGCGTAAGATTGCTTATATTCATTCATAGAGAAATGTCTGTTGAGGAAAACACAAAGACAGGGTCAGGATACCTCATAGTCAACTCACAGTGCACATCTGTATTCCTACACTTGGTTTTAACAAAAGTATTGTGTTTATCCTAGCTAAATCATTTGAACTTAGTCCTGGTGCAGCTGCAGGTACTGCAGTGGGTGTTATACTTGGTGTGGAGACTATGGCAGTGCTTCTTTACTTCCTTATAATGTACCTCAAGTAAGTTCATAGTAAATTATTTCACAGACTATATAATGAACAGCATCAGATAACTTTATAACAGGCTATTGACACATATCAGTGCCTTAAAACATGGTATGTAAACTGAAACTATATTCTCATTACCAATTTTAGAAAGCCTGCTGATAATACTGCAATGAACTTAAGTGAGTAAAAAAATTACAAATACGTTTAAAATTTCACAAACAATCTTGTATGTGTAAAGTGGGGGCACCCCTAGTCTGGTCAAATGACAAACACAGACCCAACTCCCACCTCACATAGGAATGGATACAGGAATCCACACTAGGTAAAACATGATGTCAAACCAGCAGCAGCAGACAAACCTTTAACTGTAGCTTCTCAAAAATATCAGTAGGTTGAGCACTGGTTCCATGTGCTGAGACACTGATTCTGGCTAAGGGAAGTCTGTTGGTTATAGTTAGCAACTCAAATCCAGATGCGGGTTCATGGCACCCTTACCTGTATTTACTGAATTACCTTGTTGCCATCTGGAGGGATTGCCCAAGTCTCCAGCGCTTCATGGGGTGGGATATTGGTCTGTGGGTTGTAATGTGTCCCTATTTTATATTACTGACCTCGACTTTAAGCAAGAACATACTAATTGCTGTACCATTCTTACGATTTACAGTTGTATATATGATGCATTTTCTGTTGCATGAAACCTGTTATATTATAAAATCAGACACCTTTCGATTTCCAGCTGTGTATTTGCAATCTTGTAGAATAGCACTTCAAGCTCAATTTTTTTAAATCACAACAGAACAGACAGATCAGCAAACCAAGCCAAACCAAGACAGTGAAGAAATAGATGAGTTTGAGAATCTGGAAACTGACAATCACAAAGCAATTCCTGATCGAACAGAAAGTAAGAGATACTTAAGGATTATGTGGGATGGTCTGTGTGGCATATTCCATTCTTAAGACCCTTTCTTTTAATATGTTATCAGCTCCAAGCCCACCAGTCTATGAAAACAACGGCCCAGCTTTACCTCCTAGAGTGAGTACAACTTTATAAGTTTTAATAGTTTTAATTGAAATAGAAATAACTTCTCTTTTTAGAACAAAAACGTCCAGTCAAAGCAGGCTAGAAGAAATACTCCTGTGTAATCTATTTTACTGTCTCCATTTTATTGTTATGTTGCTTTAAACATTGATACTGGTTACTTTCTTTTTAAAAATAGAATAGACTGTTTTTAGGCTAATGAACTGGCATGGTGATTTTTCCTCATTGAAAGATTAATTATCCCACAGTTTTGCCTTTGACTTGGGTGCTCCTAAAGATCTGAACTATCTTGTATTAGGTTTGATTTGAAGAAAATTCACAAGGTTATGGTGCAGGTGTTAGATAGATTATGGCATGGGCCTGGAAAGGGACGCTTTCAGATCAGAAGGATTATTTAGCTTTTTCATGTGAATTAATTGTGACATTTTTTCCAAACTTAAAAAAACATTACCTCTAAATATATTGTCTCTGTTTTACTTAAAATGTTATCTCTTTTTGACAAGTCAAATACTGTTTTTATTTCAGAAACTAAATATGCCGGCCAGGGTGAAACCAAGTGTAAGTGGAAACTAATTTATGATCCGCATTGCATCATTTTATTACAGTGTATTTATTGCAGGTATGATTTGTTTACAGTATCTAGCGGTATAACCCAATCAGCCATAACATTAAAACCACTTACAGGTGACACACTGACAGCATAAAAGTTTGATCAGTATTTTGCTTAGAAGCCTTGAGACCTTGCATTTATGTGGACGTTACTGTGACACATATTATCTACCTAACCATTTCTTTCAGCAGCTCAAGCATATATGAGATGTGATGGATAAGCAATTTAAATTCACTGGGGTCTCATCTAAAAACTTTATTTAAAGGATCTGTTGCCTTGATGGGTCAGAGCCTTGGTGGCCCAAGGGAAGTCTACACAATATAAGGCAAATCGTTTTTTTATGTTATAACTGAACTGCGTAAACTGAAAAAAGTATGCTTGTAACCAAACATAAATTCATGGATGACTCTAGCAGGATAAGGGGAAAAAAACAAAAGTGAAAATAGAAACCTGCCTCGGAGTGGTATAGCCAGTGGGTGGGATGAGATGGGGGCTCTAAAAGAAGCATGGGAGCTTTTAAACACAAACAAGCAGTTCTAGAGTCAAATGCCAATGGTGGCTGTGGCAGGAGTGGCAAGAGAAAACATTGAGGAAGTCGCTAAGGCTGAAGTCAAGCTAGAAATGCTAAACAGAAAGCAAAGAACACTCAGATAAACCTAAAAAGGGTAGAATGCTGCATGGGAAAGCACACTAGGACAGGAAGCACATGGATGAATGGGAAAATAAATAGGAAATGGGAATAAATAGAAAATGGGAAACAGTTGTCAATACTCTGGTAAGAGAGGCTACTTCCTTTTTTCACTAGTGCCAGATGACATTGCCTTTATTGCTGTTAGGAATAAAGTTCTCTATGACTGTCTAAAGTTTGGAGGGGACAAACTTTGTGTTGTAGATTTATTTTTAAATTAAATTTTTTAATTTATTAAAAAATATATATTTTCACCCCTTATCTTCAATTCCCAATTAACCATTTATTGCAATTAAACATCAAAATCTCTTATTATTATAAGTATTTACATTTTTAATTATGTACTTTGTAGTTGTGATTATTATTGGTAAGAGTTATTGGCCTCCTTGTGATTTGTCTTTGCAGAATTCAAACCCATATTGTAGTACATTAAACTGACCCTAATTTCTGAACAATCAGGTAAGCTCAACTCTATTTCTTGTATGCTTATTCATAACAGGGCTAAGTTTAGTTCTACTATTATTTCGTTGTACAGTATCTCCTGATGTGGCACAAATACCTACACACATTACTGTGACACTGCCATGTCAGAGGCACAAAACAATCCAGTTATCAGTGGTTTTATAGTCATGCATTGAGGAAGTAGACAAACTGTGATTAGCAATAGTTACTGTTAGTAATTGTAAAACTGGTAAATTAGTGCAGCCAAGGTCAACCTTTTAACCTGGTATAACTGTTTGTACATTTTACTAATATTTAATTAATTGGCATGAAATAAATTGTTTAGCAATTCAAATTTTTTAAACAGTCTGTACTCCGAAGTGTTTATCAAAATGTTTAGAATCTGTTTTTCTTCATTTTCTTTTCAGCCCATCAAGATATCAGAAGATATTTTTTCACTTTGCATAATAGTTTAATAAGAGTACAGCTGTTATCTTTTTTAAAAATAATACAAGTGAAAGTAGTCTCTAAAAGTTGCCCTTAGTGTGTGACTGTGTGCGTGACTGTGTGCGTGTGTGTGTGTGTGTGTGTGTGTGCCCTACGGTGGATTGGCGCCCCATCTGGGGTTGTTCCTGCCCTTGCGCCCATTGTTGCTGGGTGGGAACCAGCTGGGCCGTGACCCTGTGTGGATTAAGTGGAAGATAATGAATGAATGAATTAATGAATGAATAAAATGTGAAAGTCAGTAAAACTGTTAATAAGGTGCATGCTTTAATATTGACACAGTGGCAAAATGTAATATTGGCACAGTATTTTCTGCTCTGTTTAGGCTTAAATAATAATATTGACTTGTATTTAACCTTTGATCATAAAGTGCAATAAAACTTTATATATTATTGTGTTAACCATTTTTATTAATCTATTAATGTTTATCTTGATATATAACACTGTTAATGAGTTTATTATCATTCACACAGTAAGAACACAGGTTTCTGTGTACAATTAGTTTTTTGCTCAACACCAAGAATGCCAGTAGAAATTAAGAAAAATAAAAGAAAATTACAGTAAAGCAAGAAAAAATGACTAAAATATATAAAAATACAAACAATATAAAATTAAAGCCATATATAATATGGATATTATTATTGCTGGTAGGAGTATGGCTATTATGTGCAAATTTTTAATTATAGATATGTGCTGCTGTACATAAATGATCATGTGCTACAGTAAAGTGACAAAAGTGGCATGTAAACAAGTAGTATTATTATTGTTATCAGTGTTATTTCTGAGGTAGATTCAAGAGTCTGATTGCAGTGCATTTGATTAGGCAAGAATACCAAGTCCATACAATAATACTAATTATAGATGTATATACATACAGTTACAATTTTTTTTAGGTTATACATTATGGGGGTGGAGAATATGTATTGCTGGGGATTGTGCAGTAAGACAAAAGAATGAGGCATATTTAGTGGCACAGCTAAAAGTGTGGGAACCACTGTGTTGATGCTGTATTTGCAATATACTAGTTATCAGATGTTTTATATTGGCAAAATTGTACTAATCTACTAAATGTTGATCTTGATTTCAGGTATAACCTGATGCTTGTAGAAAATCATCATACCCTGTAAAAAAAAACCCTACCTTTGTTATTACGCTGAGAATTAATGTAAATTCAGTTGATCTAATGATCATCAACATCAGATGATACTTCATCTACTGACACATTATAAAATAACATTCACAATTATAATGCAAAATGTTTTTGTTTTTTTTTTTAAACTGAAAAAACGGATTTTGGCTTTAGGTCACAAGACAAAAAGTCACTATTGTAAAGGGGTAGACACTGTGAATAGATGATTGTATATAATAGGAAGGTATATAGTACTGCTAAGGTTAATGAACAGTCACCCATTAATTTTTTTCAGAACATCTCAGCCACGCACTTCTAGTAATTAAACCTAAAAAACTTTATATAAATTAGGCCATCCATTTCGATCACAAACCTTGTTGCAAAAGGCGTCATTGTGCCCTCTTGCGGCCTTTACAGACTCTCACAGTGGCAAGATTGATGAAGGAACCTCTTGTCTGTATTTCGTGTCATTTCTACTCAAAGCCACACGAACTGTATAGGTTACAATGTTCACAAAATTTAGGGGATGTTTTAAAATGAAGTTTTGTAGTGGTTTGCTCTCTACTCTGTAGTACATATGTTGTTCTACATACTTTTTACCCTGTTATTTAGTAGTCAGGACTTCTATAGGACCACCACAGAACAGTTGGGCTATTATTTGGGTGGTAAATCATTTTCAGCACTGCAATAACACTGACATGGTGACGGCATGTTAGTGTGTGTTTTGTTTGTACAAATGAATCAGACAGAGCAGTGCTACTGGAGTTTTTAAACACGGTGCTCACTCACTGTCCAATCTACTAAACATGCCTACTATGAATGTCTACCTTGTAGATGTAAAGTCAGAGACACTTATTTAGTATGGGCCTCCATACTCAAACAGTCACCAAATCTCAAACCTAATCACCAAATCCTTCCTTTGCTGGCTGTAAATGGCTAGACACGTAATGACAATAACAAATTCCCTGGAAATGGTGATTGTGCTTGTCAACAGATCAAAAAGTCCCCTCTACTGGTGGTCCGTGTGTGTGTCCTCACTGCTCCCAACACCTCTTAACAGCTAGGTCAGAACAGCCAAGGTTCTTAAACTCGTTAACGTTGATGTAATTTCTCAGACACTCTTATCCAGAGCGATCAGTACGGACTAGTCTGAAAACATAATTCCACAAGTCAACTCAATACTGACTCTGAATCAGTACGGACTAGTCTGAAAAAATAATTCCACAAGTCCATGTGCTCATTCTATTTGCACTACTGCTGCATTTGTCACTTTAATCTTAATTTGTATACATATATAAATATATGCACTTTGCCACTTTACTTCTGCATTCAGAATCAGTAAATATACTTATACAGTAATATTTCACTGCGACCATAACTTTTATATTTATTGTTTATTATGTGTACATCATGTTCAATGTTTATTATGTGTGCATCATGTTCAATGTTTAATGTTGCACCATGGGTCTGAGAGTAACGAAATTTCAAGCCTGTGTATGTCCTGAACATATTGCAGATTTGACAATAAAGTTGACTTTGACTTTGATATATGACCAAGGTCCAAAAAGGTTCAGTCGTGTGTATGATCAAATTTGCTCAAATTTGGACTACAGAATGGTTTAACTCAGGTGATGTGATTAGAGACTTTTTTGTTGTAGTTACTAGTGTTTGTGTGTAACTTTCTGCTATTTACTGTATTTGTAACAAGCTGTAAATGGTATTCGTAACGGTGTTCCTGTCCTATTGTAAGTAGTATTCCTGTTTCTCCCCTGTGTATTATCTTTAACGTATAACTATATAAACTGGTATGCATTTACTCATTGACTTTCTGTTTTATCTGGCTTATCTTTCATGCTGTTATACTGCCTATCAATACACTGTTGGCTTCTTTCAAAAGTAAGTCAAACAGTAAAAGGTTCATCATACCATCCTCTTAAGTGTTCCAGCCTTCCCATAGACAGGGTTGTAATGCAGTACATTATTGTATTTTTTTAATAATTATTGTGAATTTCCATAAATTACAATGGTTAAGCATAACAATTTGGGCTTCCATTCTTGTTTTCAGCGGTGTCTCTCTGACGCATGGTTTGCATGTCGTTTTCCTGTGAAAATACCCCTTATATTTACATCAGTAGCATAAAAAGATTTTCATAGATGTAATGCGGATGTTAAAGGTTGCACTTCTGTTCTATAATAATTTATCTTCATATTAAAACCCGACAACTCTCAGTCTGAACACTGTCATATAAGACAAATAGCAGAAACTACTCAATACAACACTTACAATACTGTGAATGGAAACCAAGAAGACAAACTCTGTAAATGACTCACCGCTGTCCGTGCTGTACTGGGATCGAGGGGCTAGAAAGAGAGACGAGGGAGAGAAGGACAAAAGATTAGGGAAAAAAATCAGTGCGTTTATCATTTCTTGTAGGTAAATGCTATTGGGAACATAACTGCTTTCATGCTGTTACTCATGAATAATAGAGGATGAGCACAAAATCATTGGGGAACAAAGAAAAGGGCGGGACATGCACACTGACCACCTTTTACTCACAGATATGTTACATAGCTGATAGTGTATGGACATCTAAAGTATAAAAGGAGCATGTGTGGTAATATAAATATTGTACGAATTTTATACGAATGCTTTGTTGCTAGGACAGCCTCCAATCTTCTGTGAAGGATTTTCACAAGCAACCAGAAACAAAAGCATTAATGAGCTTGGGCATTGATTTTGAGCAATAGGGCCTGGCTTGCAGTCAGCATTCATATTCATCTCACAGGGGGTTGAGGTCAGGCAGTGATGGCTGGTGGTTTTTAAAATAGGGGAGGCACATAGGTTCATCTATCACCACTTCATTTTAATGGTCACCCATAGCTGTTCTGTTGCTTAATGCAAAGACATTTTACATAATGACACAATTTGGTACTTAATAACTTGATGAATTGTAAATCAACTGCGATGCTTAGTGGCATTAATTTGTTGAAGTTTGAGAAGCCAGTCATATCCTTAATTTACTAATTAAAACCAGGTTCTGAGGTTCTGCCCATTAGACAGGACAACTATTACATGTCAAATTTGTTTGTTTGTTTGCTTATTTAACTTTACATCAGTGTCGATGACTATTTACAACAAGAACATGATGACGTTGATACATTCACGCTAGGCTAATATAGAGCAAGTAATTAACCTAACACACTTTGGAATGTGGGTGGCACCCAGAGTACCTGGAGTAAACCCACCCAGACATGGACACACCTCACACAGGCTAAATCCAAGGCCTGGACTGAACCAGGGATCTCTAGAGCTATGAGGTGACCATTGCCTCAAAGCAGCTTTACAATTATCTAGGCCCAAATAGTCTAGAATACACTACTATAAATGGTATAATGAACAGAGAAGCTATAGCATACAAGAAAATAATACAGTCGATTCCGGTTAATGGGACCACATCGGGACGCGATCGTTTTGGTCCTAATATTTGAACCTAATTTGGAACCAAGTTTTTCGAAACGATCTACAACACAATGTATAGGTACTCAGCATGCGAAGCATAATACTGTAAAAAACAAG
>JAUZSU010177414.1:0-12764 GCA_034780255.1 Parotocinclus maculicauda | reverse complement strand
GTTGGTAGACAGACATTTTCAGGTCTCTCCAGAGATGCTCAATTGGGTTTAGGTCAGGGCTCTGGCTGGGCCAGTCAAGAATAGTAACATAGTTGTTCCAAAGCCACTCCTTTGTTATTTTAGCTGTGTGCTTAGGGTCTTTGTCTTGTTGGAAGGTGAATCTTCAGCCCAGTCTGAGGTCCTGAGCACTCTGGAAGAGGTTTTCTTTCAGGATATGTCTGTACTTGGCCGCATTTTTTTTATTTTAGAAAATGGCTGCAATGAAACAAAGAGTAAAAAAAGGGGTCTGAATACTTTCCATACCCACTGTAGCTCTGCTGCTTCTCCAGGTGGTTCAGTGCAGTGTGAAGAGGTACGGCTATGGCATCTTCTGTTAATCTATCTGTACAATATGCAACCTGGATGAGGCTCAAAGTCTGGAGGATTATAGAGCTTGTTGTACTGAAGAACCAGCCTCTCAAAAAGCACTTCATGATTACTAGAGTGAGGGTCACAGGCCGATAATCATTTAGGCTGGTGTGGGATAAATGTGGCTGATTTTAGGCAGGGTGGAATGACTACCTGGGCCAGGGAGAGTATGAAGAGTCTGGTGCAGGTGAGGGCAAACTGGTGGGCACACACTCTGAACACCTTGCCAGGTACTGCATCTGGGTATTTTTACTTCTTGAAGTTCACTGCTAGGAGCAAGAACATTTATGAAATCTTTAAAAACAGTGTTCTTCAAAAAAAGATTGGAAGGGATTTAACGTATTTCTTCCTCTACAATACATAGTACCATTAAATTATTCAATGAATTGGCAGGAATTTCAGTGCATAAAGGACAAAGACGCACGCTCTACTCTGGCAAGCCTTTATTAAGCGCTACAATAGAGTTACACCTATAATTGCCACGTAAAATTTTACTGTGCAAAAAACAAGCATCATGTTAACAATGTCCTGAAACAGCATCAAGTTTTCTGAAGCCCTCCGAGCTGGAACCATCTGGGATGGACCATATTACACAGTGGAAATGTGTGTTGTGGTCAGTCTGTGGTCCAGTATTCTTCCTTTTTTGGAAGAAATGCTGCTATCAAGGTGTCATCTTTTCCAGGGAGATCAATGCATTTTTCAACAAGACAAAGCAAAACAAGCAAAATCACAAAACGTTGAGCCTGAAATATGTGAATCTATTCCAATCTTTTTTAAATGAACATTGTTTTAAAATATATTTTGATTTGATATTGAGATTAATTGAGCACAGTACTAGACCTAACTTGCCCCGGAGTGTGTTGCAGGCCTGACATACAGGAATGGATCTTTGTAAACAAATAAAATTACATTAAAAAAAACATTAAATATCTTCTGTCTACAATGAAATAAACATTGTACTTGTTTTATTTGCGTTTTATATACCATCCCAAGTTTTTTTGATTTGAGGTTGTAGAAAACTGTCTTAGAAAAGCGAAGGCTGTCGTAGCAGCAAAGGGGGATTACGTTCATTGTCCTTTTTTTTTTTATTTTTATTTTTTGCATCTCCACAAAAGTTTGTCTAAACTGTTTGTGTTCGTTAGTGCAAATAAGCAAAATGTTAAATCTAAAAATTATTTTAATATTTGGACTATATTAGCATCTCAGTGCCTATGGGCACATGCGAATATCGCCTATGGCCAGGAATGGTGTGTGTTGGCTGCTCAATTTTTTAAAAATTCCGTAATTAATCTGTTCAACCCTTGTGTACTGACCGCTGTATTTTTCTCATATTTCTGCCTTTGAGTATATTTAATGGCATGCCACATCACATATCACCATACAAGTGGCTTGTTAATATACTAATCACCCCATTTGGGATGTAGTAATTAGTTTATACTGACAGCTCCTAAAATGTTGGTACTCACTGTAGTCTACACTGTAATTAAAGCACGTTTATTGTAGGAACAGTCATTAAAAATAATTCTCACTATTATCGGCATTTAGTATTTTATGCTCCCTACCTTTTGCTAAGATAAGTCTTCTCCTACAAGTCTTGACAAGCAGCCAAGACAAGTTGTCTCCAGGGATTTTCTCATTCTTCCTTTTTCTTCTCGTTAACGTTCAACACATTCTATTCCCAAATCTTTTGACATCTCTTGCTCTGCCATCTTTGCTGGTGCCTAAATTTGGCAGATGGGGTTACTGTTCCAGTAGCAGAAAGATGATCCCTGTGCGACCAACCTTTCTACGACATGTCGATTGTGTCTCCCAGGCTGGAGGCCATAATCACATCACAATGTAACTTTCGGAGCAGATTGTAATGATTTTCATGGTAATCTTTGGGATGTCTTGCCTTTTCCATGCTTTGTTGTAGCCTCCTCCTCCTTATGAGATCACACCTCCAACCGTCCCGGCTCAGACTCCACCCAGCAGGCCCATGCCCTCAGAACCCAGGAATTATGGATCCTATGGCACCCAGGTGTGTTGAAAAGTTTCCAGTCTATTCAATTAATCAAGTAGCTTCTGCTACTGCTAAATCAACTGAATTTTATATACAGAATAATGTACTGAACCGTTTGTCTTGCTGTTAGTTAGTCTATTCTTAATTGTGTTCAGTGTGCACAAAACAGATTACTCACTGCATTAGGAGTTTTGTGCAACAGGTTTCACAGGTATTAATAATACAAGTGAAAAAAGACAAGCATTGTACAGACCCATGTGGTTTAGAACATGTTGTTGATGATTTAATGATCTGTTGTCCATTCTCTCTCCTCTCCCTTTTTTTCTTGCACTCTTTCTCTCTCTCTCTCTTTCTCTCTCTCTCTCTTTCGTTCTCTCACACACTTTCTCTCTCTCCCCCTCTTTCACACACCATCTCTGTCATTTTCTCTTTTTTCCTCTCTCTCTCTCTCTCTCTCTCTCTCTTACTCTCACACACAAACACTTTCTCTCGCTCGCTCGCTCGCTCGCTCTCTCTCTCACACACACACAAACACACTCTCTCACACACACAAACACACTCTCTCACACAAACGCACTCTTTCTGTCTCACACACACCATCTCTGTCATTTTCTCTTTTTCTGTCTCTCTCTCTCTCTCTCACACACACAAAAACACACTCTCTCTATCTCTCTCTCTCTCTCTCTCTCTCTCTCTCTCTCTCTCTCTCTCTTTCTCTGTAACACACTCTCTCTCTCGCTCTCTGGTCCCCTCACACTGTCTTTCACATATGCAGTCTGCGGTTAATGCCACCACAGCAGAGCTGCTTAGAAAGCAGGAGGAGCTGGAGAGGAAAGCAAGGGAGCTCGAGAAGAGAGAAAGAGACCTGGAATCCCAAAACCTGGGTACCGGAGCCTGTGAGTACATGACTGAGATGGTTGCACAACTGGAAATCTGACTGTTTTATGAGTATTGCTGTGCTTTGGTTTGTCTGTCTGTGTTTAGTTGTAGCCCTCTTTAATAATAACTCCTACGTTATTGTACCCTTTATTATACACTTTCCATACACCTCTGAGAGCTGTAGTTCAGATTTTATTCCTTTAATTAATTCTTACATTTGTTTCAGGCCAGCTAATGGAAATTTAGTCTTACTGCACTTTTATAACTCTCAGTTAACCCAGAAAGCCCACCTCGTTTGGTCGGAGACAATTCGTTTGGACTAGTCTCAATTAGATCACCGTTTTGTGATTGAGCTGTGGACATGAATGAGTTAACTATTCTGATTTGAAATTTGTATTTAATAAGTAGGTAATGAATAGGCATCATGCAAACATTGATACTGCAGTCCAATAAAACATTTTTCAATCACAAAAAACCATTTGCAAGCACAAAGTTTTCAGCCTCTCCTTTATTGTTTTTTTTTTTTTATACATGAATTGATTTGTGCATTTGATTAAACACTTTTTTATCCCAATTGGGCAAAATCCTTTTTTTTTATTTATTTTTTATTTTTTTTTTTTTTTGCTGCTTATAATATTAAATATTTTATTGCTGGTAAATTTTATTTGCCATTTTTAAGGGCCAAGAGTGCAGAGCCAGACACCAGCCATCATATGCTGCGGCCAGTCATATGTTTGAAAAATCAGAATCATCTTGCAAAATTACAGTCGGTGCATCTCTAGTAAAAATGGAGGTCATTATTGATATCTTAGACTCACATATAAACTACCTTTCTTTCTCAGCTCGTAAGAATAATTGGCCTCCGCTGCCTTCCTTCTGCCCTGTGGGTCCGTGCTTCTATCAGGACATAAATGTGGAGATCAGCCAGAACTTCCAGCGCATCGTCACCTTCATTTACTACTTCTGGATGTGTAAGCTGAATTTTAAATCTGTTCACCTGACTTAGGAGTGTGATGATATATTGATTTAATGTTCACTCTGATGAAGTATTTTGGATTTAATCACAGTTACTGTGCATCATATGAGACTTAGTAATATTGCCCTTATTTAAATAATTTTCAGTGTATTGCAGATACATGTTCGCATCTTTAAAAGTTCGATAGTCGAAGGTTCACATTTAGGGGATTTACTGTATAGAAGACGCTGGCTCAGTGGTTAGCAGTGTCACCTCACAGCAAGAAGGTCCTGGGTTCAATCCCAGTGTGGCGTGCTCTGGGTCCTTTCTATGTGGAGTCTGCATATCCTCCCTGTGTCAATGTGGGATTACTCTGGTTGCTCTGGTTTCCTCCCATAGTTTAAAGACATGCTGTAGATTAATTGATTACAGTAAATTGGCTCTACCTATGTGCATATATACAGTATATGACTTGATGTAACATCGTGTGTGGGTGTGTATGTGTCACTAAAATGGCCACTGATGCTGTTAGAAATGTTAAGGTAATCAGGTAAACAAGTAAATTGTATAGAATAATAATAGTAAATAGTATTTTTCATAGCACGGACCCCAATAAACTTTACAAAATGATTCTTAAGCCAAAATACATATTTCAGATATACCCAAAATTCTCTTTTATTTAACCCTTTTCTTTATTACTTTGTAAAGTTACGGCAGGCACTCTAGTCTTCAACCTCATCTCCTGCGTGGCTGTGTTTTGTGTGAACACTGCCAGTGGACAGGGTCTGGGCTTGTCCATCCTCTGGCTTCTACTCTTTACTCCATGCTCCTTCGTTTGTTGGTACAGACCTGTGTACAAAGCCTTTAGGTATGTGTCTACTGATTCCTTCGATCCAGTCACAACTGAACAATATATTTAATCTTAGTGATGATTGAAGTAGCTGTTAGTGATAGATCTGAAACGGCCAGCTGCTATGACATTGTCCAGACTGTACCATTTACTGTTACGGGTATCATGTACATACCATCAGTATCTCTTGTTTTCTCAACAGGAGTGATAGTTCATTCAACTTCTTCGCGTTCTTCTTTGTCTTCTTTGCCCAAGTCGTGGTATATGTTATGATGACCATTGGCATTCCTGGCTGGGGGTTCAGGTGAGACCAACTCCCCATATTACCACTAACACACTGTACATACACACACAGGGTGAGTGAAAAGTCATAGGACACCCTTTTATTTCAGAAAAAAAAGGAAAAGTGACATCTGAATACCCCAGCAAGTTTTTTTTGTAATGGGAAGGTGGTCATGTAGCATATCAAAGAAGACCAGAATTATCTCAGAAATCGATTGCTGTAATATCTCTTGCTGATTTGCAATGTCTCTTGTGGTTCACAAGTTATCAACACAAAGTTCAAATCTTTTGTTGTTCGTCACTGGTAACTGAAGATGGAATTGACGATTTTGATGTCCGAGGAACGCAGCTGCCGGCAGTCTTCAACAACACCCAGAAAGATCACCAATTTCACACAGCACTGTTGCATCCCTCATAACCAAATTCTGAGAAACAAGCTATGTAGTGGTGGTCTGAAGACCGCTACCAATGAAGAAACCTCAACAATGGTTTTGGCAGGCTTTGTGAAAATTGCACGTCCTGTGATTTTTGACTCACCCTTTATAGTGAAACTCCCACTGTGTGAATTTCTGCAGTATGTTAATCCCCTAATCTAATATAATGAATTGTGATTGGGAAATTAACATTTTCGTGTTCTGAACGACTATTTACAATGAGGTTTGACTGTAATACAAACTGGGATTGTAGTGGTCTACTATTTATGGTACTGGAATATAATTCAGGGTTCAAATCCCACCTCTGCTAAACTGCCACTGTTGGGTTCTTAAGCAAGATTCTTAACCCACAAAAGCTTGGATTGTTTGATTGTATCAATTGTAAGTCACTTTGGGTATGGAAATCTGCAAAAAAAAAGACATACATTTAAATAGTAGTGATGTCATTTTATTAATGTTCTGGTGCAAACTATGACTCGTTTCCACCCTTTTGAGTTTTTTTGACATCTTGGTCTGTTGAGTTTTTGTTTAAACTTCCACCAAATTTTAGATAAAGCTGACTATCCTTGTCAGGTTTGCTTTTTTAAGGAGTATTACAATCTTTTTCATTGTTTCTGGCTCTTATGTTGGGGCTGTGTTTCTTTTCTACTAGCTCAAAGGCTCTCCATGGTCTGTAAGAACTTCTCTAACTGAAGACTAATTTTTACTCTTTGTGCTGACTTTTTGTTAAAGAAGTGCAAATTATATAAAAATTTTCATCAACGCTGAGTGATCTGTTTTTTTTCTTCTGGAAAAATAAACCAGTGAACAATAATTTAACATTTGTTTGCTAGTTAACTAAGTAGTTTGGTGTGATATCTGTGATTCGATTATTTGCTCAAAATAAAAAAGCTGGGTATTTTGAGTCCCAATGTGATGATTCAGTCATTTTTGCCATTTTCGCTGGCTTTGTCAGTGCTTTGTTTTAACATGTTCCTATGCGTTTCCCTATAGTGGCTGGATAGTGGGTCTGGCTGTGCTAAACACAAATGTTGCGGTTGGGGTGATCGTGCTTCTGAATGCCTTGGTCTTCACTGCCCAGGCTGCGATGGGAGTGGTCTTGCTTAAGAAGGTAAGCTCAAATCTTGTTCTTCTGAATTAGTAAGCATGGTTATTGTTAATGTTAGGTTTTTGCCTCAAGTAACAAATGCATAGTTGATTTATTTGGACGTATAGGAAGACATTGAACTACCATGCTACCAGATGACTGATTTGAACTACCTCTAGGATTCTTGTCTGGTATTATCCAAAAAAAGAGAGACCATACTTGTGATGAGGACAATGTGTTCTTGCCCATCACCAGCAGTGTATGTGTGATATACCTGCCTGTCATACGTGTTTGTTGTATATGTCTTGATTACTTGTTTGTCTTTTATGTTCTTGTTTCTTACATGGGGGTGACCCACTCCTGAGGTTAGGCTGTAGGGCCCACAAGCAATGTGTACTGGGGGGCATGGGGGGGTTCTCACTTTTCTGAGCTTGACAGGACACACCTGACACTGTGGTAGGGCGCAGGGATAAAATGTATATTTGTCTGTGTGTCTCTCCACTGCGTATTAATAAATGCTTGTGGCTTGAACTGAACTGGTAGCGTCAGCATGGCACATCCACAGTCTAACACGCCCAGCCTCACTACCTGGTGATTTTGTGTCTCCCTGTATGGAGGTTTTGGCAAAACATCATCACAATACTAGACTGTAATATGTTTCCATTAAACCTTTTTAAATAAAATATGAATAAGTTTTAAAGATAGATGACATTGAGGTAATTACAATAGGGTATTAAAAGTGAAGCAGTGGTGTGAGGAATCTGTAGTAAGCTTGTAAACTTGTACTAGCTCACGAACATTTGTCACAACATGTAAACCACTGATGCTTAATAAAATGTTTAGTTTTTTTATATACTGTACAAAAGATTGCCATTAATTATACAGTATAGTCTACAAACAGAACATCAAGTAATTAACTGCACATATAAAAAACACCCACTCTAGGTAAGAATAGCAGATATTTTCAGTCTAGCCAATCAAAGAATACTGGGATTATATGCAAATTACACTCTGGATTTTACTCTGGAACACTGGAAATAAAATTTTGCATTACAAGGATCTAATGTTGCAGTGGAATGGGGGAAAAGCCCAATCATAAAAACTGAAAAGTTGAATTCACCCCAGACCAAGCTCTGGTCCAATCAGGACCACCTATGTGCAATAAGTGTCACGTGTTATATATATATATATATACTATATTACCAAAGGTATTTGCTCACCCATCCAAATTATCTGAATCAGGTGTTCCAATCACTTCCATGGCCACAGGTGTATAAAATTAAGCACCTAGGCATGCAGACTTTTATTTTTTATTTTTTTTATCCTGGAGGACAACCTAATGGAGGCTTTGCTCTCCACCTCGCATTTGGGGAAGTTCCTCTTCTTCGCCATTTTCTTAATGAAAGTAGGCTATTCCGATTCCTGTTTATGCTATATATTTACACACGCTTTGATACATCCGGATTTTTTTGCATACAATACTTTTTAAAAGCTGACCTGGCAACTGCATTACACTTTTGTGTTACAAACCGAGAAAACCAATAGAAATCGTAGAGTGGGTGTATATATGCTATAAGAAATCTGATTAATTGGATAAATTCCAGCTCTCTTCATTCATTTCTTAATCTGATTTCGAGATCAAAGTATGCTGTTTACATGACTATTTGAATAATCGAATAACTGTAGAAATCTGATTATTATTGGAATATTAAGTGCATGTAAACATACTTGTTGAGATCAATTAATTTAGATATAATTATAAATTATTACTGTATGTCCTGTATTTATGTGCCTTTTATCGACTGCATTATGTTCATAGAAACATGATGTTGATTGGACATTACCCTGGTGATGTCTTTTTAGGCTACTGTAATTTTTAGTATAGACACAAAACCACAAGAAAAACACATGCAAATGAGAAAAACAACAAATGCAATTTAATTTTTTGGAGATTACATTAATTATTGAAAATACAGAAATGCAATTTTAGCACATGAGCAGTAAAGTAGACACACACACACACACACACACACAAATGAGAGACATTAGTTCTTAAACTCGTTGGTGAGACCAAAGATGAATTTCCTCTGTAGGCTGGACAATAGTTATATTCTATTCCCTTCTGGTTTGTTGTTTCTCTTGCCCAGGTCCATTCTCTGTACAGGCAGACTGGTGCCAGCTTCCAGAAGGCCCAGGCAGAATTTGCCACAGGAGTGCTGTCAAACGATGCTGTGCGCCAAGCAGCTGTGAACGCCACTGCCACGGCAGCGCAAGGAGCCTTCACTGGACCACGCTAAAACGAGGACAGATAAAGGGGGTGGAATGTTCTTATGATCCAAACCTGAGCACATATCTGTAAAGAATATACTATAACCAATACAGTCATACACTGTTACAATAACCGTTTTAGCATGATAATTGGTCTCCTGTACCCCTCACCCCTTGGTCATCTATTCTAATACACCAGATTAACTAAAAGATGAGAATCAAATATTTTGAAACTGGTAAAGTGTGAGCACTATGACCAATGAAATGACAAATTAGGAGATAGTCACCATGTATTTTCAGCTAAGCAGTCACACACACACACACATGCTGCCTGCATGTTAGAACAGAAGCATTGTTTTGTGTCTTCAAGTTGGCAAAGATATGATGTGTTATTTATTTGACAGTCACATGATTATTACCTACTGTAGGGCATGTGTTCTGGTTAATGCTTTGTTTGCTTATTGGAACACACTGTGAATCCAATCTTCATACGCATTACAGGCAATTCAAGTAAACATTTTATACTAGGGTCAAGCATAGGGGCTCCACATAGCCAAATAAACATCCCATGCAGGGCCAGTTGACAACCTGAAGTCTACTGCATTTAGTACAGAGTACAGGCAAAGAACTAAACGTAAATAATAGTTCAGCTGTGATTGAAATGATAATTCTACAAAATTTAAGATTATGTAATCATTTTAATGAACTAGCTCTGTAATCTGAGAGAGTGTCTGACAAAATTATCATAATAGCTTATGTAAAAAGGTGTACAGTTTACACAGTGCCACTAACTGTATTGATAGATGCATTGTCTGTTAGCTTCATTTGAACTTGGCACTGCTGCCGCTATGCCTTGCTCTTTGCCATGGAATATCCCAGTTGAGATGTATATCTTAATGTTGCATTTCTGTTCTTTTTATAGCTTACTCTTTTGAGAGTGCTTTATTAACCTTGGAATTACTCAGACTCAATTCTTATGATGGCCAGAGACAGTTTTTAGCATATTTCTTATGTATTCATAAAAATGTAATACCCGCTTTAAATTCCTTCATTTGTGATGTTTTGAGCAAAATGACTGTTAGGAGCAAAATGGAACGAACTGCCAACAGCCATCATCCAGGCTATTTTCATTGATCTGTATAAAATATATTTATATTGTATTTGTAAGCTCTTACTACATTGTCCTCTTCAGTTTTCACAATGCCAAATGTATAATCTCCAAATGATTGGTGGTGTTTGTTGGTGCTGTAGGCCATACGAGCTCTGGTAGTTTTTTACCCTGCTCTAAGACAACTGAGAACTAATCTGATGGTTCCTGAATAAGTGTGGATGTGTTAGAGCAGTGTGTTGGGAACCTGCTGTGTAGGCTATGTCCTTGTCATGTATTACCTTGTGGTTAATTTGATTTAATAAAAAATGAGTGTACTACTAAGCATAGAGTTTTGCCTTCCTTTTGGATATTGGACTTTCAGACATACTCTTAACCTGGTTTTAATCGTATCTGACAAACAGGTGCTTTTTCATTCGCCTTGGGAATACTGTCTGACCTGTTACTGCTGAACTGGGTGTTCCACAGGGCTCTGTTTTTGGTCCTCTTTTATTCACAATTTACATTCTTCCTATGGGCTCGATCATATGGAAATACGGCCTTTTCTTTTAGTGCTATGCTAACGACACTCGACTCCATCTCAGCTTTAAACCCTCTTCTATATTGCCTTTTGTCACTCTCACCGATTGTATTTCTCACCTGAATTCCTGGCTACGTCTCAACTTTCTTAAGGTCAATTCTCAAAAGACTGAGTTTGTTTGTTAGCACCAAATCTCTAACTCTTCATTAACCATCGCTGGTGTGTCTGTTTACTTGCCCCCCTGTTTGCTGTCTTGGTGTTCTTATGACTCTGACTAAGGGAATTTGTATGCTGTGCCAACATTGCCCCGGTGAAACAGATAGTCACGGATGACAGCTTGAGAACAATATTATTAACATGCCGTGGTTAGTTTGCTGCTTAGAATTTATATAAGAAATAATCATGACACATTGATTTGTTAAAACCATTTTGTTTTTAATATCATTAAAATAAGTCCACACTAATTAAAGGTAACAATCTGCAAATTATCCACCAAAACAATTTTCCTCGTTTTTACACAGAGCCAATATTGTTTCTGACCGGAATTTGTATTATCATAAAATTGTTCATATTAACATGTTTGTAGCAAATCATAAAAGCATTGCGGTCTTTAACCTATTATGGAACCATCGAAAAGTCTTGATTCTCTCAAGGTTTTTTTATTATACCATTTAGGGGAATGGCTCGGTGGGAAGCACTGACGACTTACAAAAAAGAAGCTCCCCGGTTAGATCCCAGGGAGGAGCAGCTTGGGACCCCCTCACCCCAGTCCCCCATCATAGTAGCTGCTGACAACAAAAAGAAATTAAGCATCAAGAAGTTGTTGATATTGAATGAGCATGATATAAGTAAGTTGTTACAATATTGGAGTAAAAGGATACATTTATTGGGGAAAACTACAATTGACAGGGAGGCTCTAATACCCTGTTGGGCCACGTATAGCCTGAATACAGGCTGAGATACAGTTGGTAATGGACCTATACAGGATCTGTGTGATATCCTATGGCCTGGTAATTTGATCCCACACTAGGCAGAAGGTAAATACAATGTGATTACTTCACAAATAGGCAAATTTACACATTGCTTCATTTAGTGTGGTAACAGTGTATCCGGCCTACAGAGTTGAAATGAAGCATATTCCACTCTCACATATGTAATATTGGATCATTTCTGTCTTTGTAATAAATAAATGAACCCGAAAGTTTGTGAACCCTTCAGAATTTTCTGCATTAATATGACTTAAAACATTTTTTCCTAAAAATAGATCGAGAACCCAGTTAAACAAATGAGACAAAGGTTTATACTAGGTCATTTATTTATTGAGGAAAATTATCCAATATTACATACACTACTCACAAAAACTTAGGGATATTTGGCTTTCAGGTGAAATTTATGGAAAATTTAAAAAGTTCATGCTACAGTGATATCATATCATGAAAGAAGGCCATTTAAGTAGAAGAATGCACTGGTGATTTCCTCCTCTTAAACAATTTATTGAAACAAAAGTTAACAACAATGGTGGGTACACCACAACAGAAAATTTCAACGTCTCAATAACTCGTCATGTGCCCTTGAGCATCAATTACAGCTTGACAACGACGTCTCATGCTGTTCACAAGTTCACTCATTGTCTGCTGAGGCATGGAATCCCACTCTTCTTGAAGGGCAGCCCTCAGGTCATTGAGGTTCTGGAGTGCAGAGTTTCGAGCCTCTACAAGGCGACTCGGCTGATACCACAGGTTTTCAATGGGATTCAGGTCTGGAGAAAGTGCAGGCAATTCCATTTGAGGTACACCAGTCTCCAACAGCCATTCCCTGATGATGCGACCTTGATAAGCTGGAGCATTGTCGTCCATAAAGATAAAATCAGGCCTGTGTTGTTCACTACTTATTTAGGTAGTATGGGCTTGTCACTGTACCATTCACAAAGTGTAGGGCAGTTCTGTAGCGACTGGACACACCTGCCCACAC
>JAUZSU010177403.1:0-12766 GCA_034780255.1 Parotocinclus maculicauda | reverse complement strand
TGTACGTTCTCTATACGTGTAAATCGTACAATAAAGGTTTAATAAACATTTAATATGTTACATAGCACGTCCCGTCTGATTCCATGGGGTTTTATTGCTGTTACTTTTGATTTCTCTAGAGTTTTGGATGTATAGTTATTTGCTCAAATAGCTCAACTAAAGGCACCGTTCCTGATTCATTCCTGATTTCTTGTACTGTCGCTTGGTTGCATGGGAAACTGGAGCCTTATTACACCAGCGCAGTGGTAGCACTGGGAATAGGGACTGGCTCGGTGGCAAAATTCGCCCGTCTCCATGAGCGAAAGCCCAGAATCTAGTGGGAATAAGTGTGAATGGCGCCCCTGACAAGCTCAAATAATCCAATTAAAGTTTTACACCTTACGCACACGGCTGCAATTCAACAAGTTTCATTAATTAACTTTCAAAAGACTTGTCACTGCACAAAGTCACTTGAGGTTCACAGACAGGTTGTGTTTGTGACGCTGCGGGCAAAACCCTGCTTTTATTTGTGTGTTTAAGAAACAAAACTGTACTCGTGGTGTGAAATGTAATAATTAGATGTTGTAGAGGCTTAGTAAATCAGTGTTTAAAGGCTTTTCAGAACTGTTGGTGCAACTTAAATCAAACGCTCAGCCTATTCGTAATGAATATTTCAGTATAACGACCGTTTTCGTTGCCATGTTAAACATACGACTACATTACCCATAATGCTGGTCTATAAATCGCCGCTTACTTACCTGTGCGTTGCATTCTGGTACAATGAGTCCACTTGCCGGCGTCTCGCCTCACGCCTCGCTTTATGCAACATTTCTTGCGAAATCGCCATACTTGCTTAAAAACGGCACACGAGATGTTGAAATGATTGTTTACTGTTCGGTTTTCAGGTGTTAAACGCGACATTTATCCGTTTTTAGTCACGATTATTAAAGCGGGAAACGTATCTCCCCTTAAACACCGGCCAAAGCGTTTCAGTAACGGCTTTGCGTGACGTCACTACAACACGGCCCCGCTAAGTTTATCAACGAACAACAGCAATTAGCATAATAAACACACCCAGAGAGCAAAATTACAACTTCTTTTTTTATATATAAACCCATTAAATGTGTTTAGGAATGGAGATTTACTTAAAGGCTGCCATGACAGTTAGTGAAACGATGGAAAGATCTCACGTTGGTTAAAAATAATGGACGCAGAATCATTGTGGATTTTTATAGTGTGATATTCCTTAATTTCATGATCAAAAAACTCCTAGAAGTGTCCCGTATGAATATTAAACAGTGTGAGGGTAAAAACAGGTGACGCGTACGTTGTTTTAAGCGTTGGAACCCTTTTAAGAATAAAAATAAAAGACCTGTGGGTACATTCAGTCTCTGTTCAGCTGCTAGCATGATTTAGGGAAGAGAAATGCATAGAGAACATGCCAAACTAAACGTAAATTGAGATCAGTTTTAGTGTTTGGGTCTTGTAATTAGTAGTTAGTAGTCATGTCAGATCAGATCAGTGTTTAGTGTTGAAGGTAATGGGCTATTGACTTGGTTTGATGTCCTTTTATCCACACGTGTCTCCTGTGTATGCATTGTCCATGCAAAAGTGACATCGTAGCAAACTGGAGGTCAAACCCAAAAAATGACATTGGGTCCCTGTTCTTATTTTCTAAGTGCATCCATCAATCTACAGTCTGATCTCCAGGGTCGTGTTCATCTTATTTTCCTGATAGCAGCAGGATCTGAGAAAAGCCTATCAAAGCCTGTCTACACTTGAATCATCAGATGATGGAAGTAGCTCCTGTCCATCTGAGCTCCCAGGCTTAGCAAAAGAGCACTTTACCTTAAAGCAACCACACACCGCATTTTTGCTTCAAAATCACGTCGTATTAAAGATGGTATTCATGAGTATTAAGGCTAACAAGCTGGGCCAGAAGGTTCTTTACTGTGTCCCGGTGAAACTGGTCGTTGGTTTTGTCCAGTCGCTGTCTTAAAAAGACACAAAGCCAGGAAGCTTCTTAGATTTAGCAGAAGAGCTGATTTTTGACACAGAAACACCCATTACACTGATTACCAGGATAAAAATGACGAACGCTGATTTAATCAAATAACTCAGGCGCTCGCTATGACAGCTTATGGTTTTCCACATGGCTCTCGGGGTTTTTTTGTTCTTTATGTGCCGACTGCTCATAAAAAATCCAGGGTGTTTATACATCAGGTGCTCGGTTTTATCTTGGCTTGTGACTCACCGTTCAATAAAAGAGTGACGGCAGGTGGAAAACAAACGCCCGTTTTTCCCCAGTCGCGTCATTATAATCGTGAAGTTCGACGTTTTAATTGAATCGGAATTGGATAATGCGGTAACGGACGACAACGAGCTGCCGTTAGGAGCAGGGATAAAAACCTGACTTGATATTTAAAAAGTAAGGACAGATAGGCGTCAGGAATGGAGTCAAAAGTCAAAAGTCTGTGGACGCCTAAATATCAGCCGTGTTTACAATTCACAATAAGTACATATAGGAGCTCAGGGAGGGTGTTGAAAGGTGGCATTGTTGGGCATGCCTGGCGTAGGGGGTATCTGGATACTTTTGGAAAGCTGTGTTGTTGAGGGAGTATGTACAGTAGTGTGTTTAAATTGGTGTTTGTGGTGGGGATTCTGTTCAGACCATTTGTTACCTAATTTTTATTTGAGACCGTATTTATTTATATAAGACCATACCATACATCCGCTGCCAGGCGCTGGGGATTTTCCACAGGGGCACTGCAAACCTGTAGGTGTTCCTGAAACCTGTAGAACCCAGAACATTATGTACGGTAAAGAGTCACAGGGAAAACAGGAATATGATGGGGAAGATATTAATGCCATGTATCCTATATGCTGCATATATGCATCCTCCACCGTGCTTCACAGCTGGTATATATGCATGCACAATCTTGTCCTTGAAAAGTTCTCAATCAAGGGGCAAAAGTGGATCTCGGGTTTGTGCCGGGTTAAAATAAACTCCACTCTGCTCCTCTTCCAGCAGCTCCCTCACAGCTCGCCTTTTTCTGTATGCTAATGTTTTTAGACCTCCAGCCATTCGATCGGCTGATTTACGGAGGTCGGGCCACTTCGGTCCTGTTTAATTTGTGTAAACACTGGTGCGCGTAGAGTCGCTTTTTGCCTGCGCCCGTTCCAGCGTTCCTTGTTTATAGGCGTAATCTCTTTTGGCATCAACAGGTTTCAGCGTGATTACATTAACAAGTCCATTAACTCCTATAAATACATGGAATCTCAGAGAGATGACATTTTGCCCAGCCTTCTCCTCCTCCTCCTTGTCCTCGTCCTCGTCCTCCATCCTTCTCTCCCTCTCCCTCCTCCTTCATCGAGCCTTTCGTCTCTGCACAGTCCCCCGAACCAATCCATTCATCAGCTTGTTATCTCACTAATTGAGTGCTTAAACGAATCAGGCAGCGTGGATAAAGACGAGAGCGCCCGAGAATGGTGCTTGCTCTTTGCTCTCGACCTGAACTCCTCACTCGTTTGATATATAACGTTTAAAACGGCAAACACCCCAGAGCACTTGTGCTATTGGACAACAAAGCGCCTGTTCTGGATTAGGATTATTCCTGAATGCTTTTTGCTTTCCTGACTTTAGATCCTGATGTTGTTTAATTATATTATCTGGAGAGACGACGATAAATAACTTTCTCGTTCCATATTGTTGTTCTTGTGATACTCGGGATAAGGATGGGTAGTGGTTTCTGTTTTGTTGCCCTTATTTGTGATTACATAAATGTGGATTAATCCGAACAGACTGGAGTTAATGGGTATTACCGAGGCTGGCCTGATTAATAGGTTTCGCGAGACTTTACAACCCGTTGGTGGAGACCTGACCTCGGAAGGTTTGTCCACCCTTTAAAATCAAAAGATTTGTTTTTTATTGTGTTTCTAATAGCCTTTACAAAACAGTTGCTCTTTTGGTGGAGTTTGTTAAAGCCGTGCCTAATCTGAGAACAAAACTAGAAGTCAAAGCTGGTTTGGGGCGGACGTCTGGAGGTATTAATGTATGACAAAATACTGGAAAAACAAGTAAAAAAAAAAAAATAATAAAAAAAACAGGGTTGTGTTAGGCCAGAAACGTTGTTAGATTTAGGGAAGTTGTTAGGTAGTGTTGAGATTTCGTGGTTTGATGTTTGGAATTTAGTGCTCTAGAACCTCATTTGGACCCGGTCTTGTCTCGGGCTTGGGGTAAGGCGGACTTCAAATGGAAAATGGAAGGTAAAGATTAATTTTAAGCTGAGCTTTTATATTGAAAACATTGACACATCCTTGGTTTCGGTCTTAACTAGTGGAATTAATTCATTATGACCCCCCTCTCCTACCCACCCCTTACCCTTTTCAATCATATAATTAAGAAAAACTGCCCATCTTGTCCTGATGGACATATACAGGTGCCCTGTAGAACAAAATCTCTGGGTGAGGGCCATGACCTTGGTACCTCTTGAAGCAGAGATTTAAGCTTGGTCCGTTTTGGATTTGGAACATCCAGAGCCCAGATCCCTAACTGTTAACCCTCCGTCGCTTTATGTATAAAGAATGTCAAGACCTGTTTTTCTTTAGAGACTAATTTTAGCACCGTTTCTCCAGGGCTCCCTGGATATGACAGCAGCAATCATCTGACGTCAACCGTATCCAGCTGGAGCTCTGAGCCACTTACGTTCAAAAATTACATCCAGGCTCTTCCCCTTCAGTGCGGCCGGAAGGAGTTTTACTCCTCCCCCGTGGATCGCACATATGCCCCGGGACGGTAAACAGCCCACGTCATGTGCAGCACATCACCGCGATGACATCAACAGTGCTGGAACATAACGAAGGTGTGAAATGAGGGCGTCTAATGACCAGAAATAAACAACCTGACCTTGGACAGGGGAGGGGCGAGAGGATGGAGAATGAGAGTGCTGAACGGTGGAGGGGTGAGGTGAGACAAAGACGATAGGAGAATCAGTGGAAGTGGACATGAAGGGACGGATTAATGTGGCCGGGCAGCATTAAGGTGATCAAAGATGATCAAAATGGTCCTTCAGGATAATTTATTTGATTGTTTTATGGATCAGGTTCCACAGCTGAGCATTAGTTCCAAATTTCCCATGGTGTGGAGTAAAGCAGAACCACTGGAACTCCATCATCTGGAGGTATAGTGGAGAGGTTCTGCGTTGGCACAATGGTTAAGGTTCAAATTCCAGCCCTGACAAGGTGGCACTATTGGGCACCTGAGCATAGAGTTATCACTCGTAAACCGAAAACTAAATGTCTAAATGTAAACACAGGTGGATGAATCTGATTGGTTTGCACAAACTTCTAACCTCTACCCCTTAGACCACATTTAGGAGGAACTGGAAACCAAGCGTAAGCCAGAAGACGTTAGAACCATCACTAACATGGTCTCACTTCAACACTTTTGGCTGAATGGAAGCAAAGCCCTGCTGATAGCTTTTCAAAGGGTAGTGCAGACCCTCAGAGGCGAGAAGATCCAAATCCATGGATGTTCAGCCTCATTATTGGATATTTGTTGACGCTGATAGCTCGTAATCTTCCTTTTTAGGGTTGCATTTGGCTCAAAAAAGCCTTGCCTGAAAAGCTTTAATCGTTCATCTAGTCTGGAAGTGGAAATGCGGTATTATTCAACGCAGGGATCTCTTCCTGAAGCCGTTGTTCTCTTTCACTGGGCTTTGTAGCACCAGCATTGAGGCTTCTTCTCACGTACGAATAAAGAGCAGACAGCTGCCTCATGAAAGAGTCCTCGCACTCGAGGCTTTTAGTGCTGTGAGAAGATCAATATTGAGAAAAGACCCACACAATCGTACACAATTACCTACCTGAATGCTTTCACTCAACAATAACAAATGTCCAGCTTCCTCCGAGCTTCCTCTTTATAACCTGCACATTTATGCTCTGGGATAAAAAACACGACATCAGACCTAACCAGTGAGCACCATTGTGTACCAAAACACAACCTGGTGACAGAAGAACAACCCCGTTCTCAATAACTAAGGTCATACATTGTGTAGATGTGTGTGTTCTCTTTCTTTATCATTCCAGAACCAACCCGATTCAGAGCGGTAATCCTCTGATGGGATGACATCGACGTTTGGCATTGATTTGATGGTTATCTGCTAAAGGAACTCCCTCCAGGATGGGCGGGAACCGATGGAGACGCTCCAATATTGAACCTAGCTACCTTAACCATAGAGAGGATGCTACGTCCAAAAACCTGGCTGCAGTCTGGTTATGTAATCCAACCGTGGCATGGTTCAAGGGCATGGAATATTAAAAGAAAAAAAATGTGTAGGGTCATGGGCTGCTTTAGGAGCCACCAATGACCTGGACCTCAGTATAGATTTAGAAAAACACTTCGATTAAGCAATCAATATTAGTAATAGGTTTAGAGTTTAGAGTCAAATTCTGCAGCCAGTATTTGTTTACGCTCGGCAATGGATGATGTACAGGACTCCATAAAAGGGGTGTCCAAATACTTTTGGACAACGAGTGTAAATCGATAATGGATTGCGATACCGAACTGCTTTTGATTTGCCTACAATTTATCTCTTTTAATGCCGTGGAAAGGGAATTGGGTCAAACCTGACTGCCTTCCATATGATATCTCACACACACACACACACACACACACACACACACTGTAGAACATGCGCTCGACCAGAGCTGGTGCTCGTACAAGGGGCCTTTTTTTTAGAAGAACATTCTTCTTTTATCACCCAAAGACGAGCCACTGAGGGTGCACAGCTGCCGAAAACCTATTTTTAGTCGTTGTCCAACCGTGACCCCTTGAACCTTGGATTCTTGCTTCCAGAACGGCAACGTGTTGGCCTGAGAACGGACGGTTTACATCAACCAAACTAGACTGGAAATAAAGAACCAGCAGGAACACGAAGAGTAATAAAAATATTCCCTTGCACAGTATTTGCACTTATGGACCCACCATGACCACGTTCAGAAGAAAGAACTTATGGAAGATGAAGATTGAGAACGTGCCAAAATCCACATGGACAATAACCAGCATTCTGGTCGTCCTTGGGGATCCCCAGCCAATCCCAGGCTTGCCAGTTTGCCCTGTCTGGCCAGTTTGCCACCTCCAATCGATCAGGGGTAGTGGTTCTACCCCAGGCTCCTCCCCAGTATGCCCATAAAAAGCTCATTTCGGCTGCTTGTACCTCAAGCTTTTTCCTATCATCTTGTGAAGTGTGATCAGTAGATCTTGTAGTGTCGTTGGTGGACATTTAGCCCACAAAGTGCCCTAGGTAGGTTCCCATCACATTTGCTGTGTGTACAGATGATCTCAGTCCATGCCAGGCACTGTGGTAGATAGATGGGTAAGCCCTCTCATTGGAATGCATCATGACCGCTCTGGCTGGAGATGTGACCTGGGGCACCGAGCTGAATTCGAGAGACCTGTTAAGAAAACTGAGCTCGACCGTCCCGGCTCACGTTGTGTCTGGAATGACAATGGTCCTGCCGGCTCTGCACATGGCTCTGGTTTCTTTCCCTTCCGTTAACGCCCGGGTTCTGGTGTTCGTCCCCAGGCTGAGATGTTTGGTGAAACAGCTGGAGCGCGGCGAGGCCTCTGTGGTCGACCTGAAGAAGAATCTGGAGTATGCAGCGTCGGTCCTGGAGTCCGTCTACATCGAGGAAACACGGTAAGGTTAATGCCCAGGTTGTGCCCTGTTTTGTTGTGCATGAGCCAGAGTGTACCCAGAGTAAACCCACACAGACATGGGGATAACATGCCTTGTCCAGGTCTATCCAGATGTTTATACGACTTTTAGGAACGAGCAGATGATAAGTGAGACGGATTAAGCCGAGCGCCGGGGGTCCGGACCTAAAAATAAGTGGGAGCCGTAAACAAGCCGAACGATGCCATGTGCTTGGTGTCTGATTCCCAGAGCCTCCTTGGCTTTGATTCTTCTCGTTCTTGACGTTTCTCCCTGTAGGCGCCTGGTGGACACGGAGGACGAGCTCAGCGACATCCAGTCGGACTCTGTACCCTCGGAGGTGCGGGACTGGCTGGCGTCGACCTTCACCAGGCAGATGGGGCTGATGCTGAGGAGGACGGAGGAGAAGCCACGCTTCCGCAGCATCGTCCATGCCGTCCAGGCCGGAATATTCGTGGAGAGGTGAGAAGTGGGTCCTCCAACATCCACTGTGATGATGGTTTGATCTTTGCAGGCCCTTGATCTTTAGGACCTTGACCTTAGAACTCTCTTCTGGTCTCGTGGAACGTTGATGGAAACCAAACCAGAGTTTATAGCAACCGTGTGTCTATTGCTTGCAGATTCAAAGACTTTTTAATCATGAAGAATCCTTCAGAACCAATTCAGAACCAATAAAACGTCCATAAGATGTTTCAAAGCCTACCTAAAAAGGATCCTTCTGCTCGCTGTACCTCGCTGACGTTCTGTTATCTCCCCCTGACAGGATGTACCGCCGGACCTCCAACATGGTGGGATTAAGTTATCCACCCAGCGTGATCACAGTGCTGAAGGTATTGACCGTCCATGGCAACCTTATTAGATCTTAGAGACAAAGCAACAACGTTCTTCATCTTCATCTTCATCTCTTTTGTTTATTTACCATCCGGGGCAATTTAGGGCTAGTAATGAGGTCAATAAGGAGCGAAGATGATCAGAGGAACTCCCTCCAGGTTATCAACCAAACGATGTTCCTCTGATAAAGATCAGAAAGGATTTATTGTAGATGTTTCTCCCTCTACAGACCATAATATCATTAAACCAGTCCAAATCTGGAGGTATTTCAGTCCTAAAAGCCTAAACTGAACAGGGGTGATCTCTCTCCCCTCCCTCAGAACCGTCATTGAGCCGTATCTAATAGGAGCACATGGGTAAGGGATTAGTTTATCCAAACTTTTTCAAGGTACGTTCACAAATACCACTTAAAACTTTACTGTACAACAAAACAATCAGGTCCTGAAGCTCCGCCCACTTCTCTGGGCTCGGAGGCATCTAGGATGGACCGTCACCATGGAAACGGGGATTGGGCTCAGACCCAAAAGATGGAAAAAGGCCCTCTGTCATGGCATTTTCCACACAGTCCCAAACTGTTTTTCCCAGATTTGTGTTTGTTTATAGGAACCCCACGTTCGGTTAGATTGTGTTCGTTTAGCCAGGGGGCGCTCTTGAGTCAGTGTTTGAGAGCGTTCCGTACCTCTGGTGTTTGGATCAGGATGTAAATATTTAATGTGCCCATATTTCGGAGGGTGGCACCGCAGCCGGACACATATTTCAGGCTTCAATGAGACGAGGGACTGAAGGAATTTGGAATCTCGTCCCGTTCTCCAGTGAACCGGGGGATCCTCTGGGTGTCTCCAAGCTGAACGTTTTGACATTTTTAACCCTATCTTGTCGTTAACGAGGGTGTTTCTTGATCGTCCCGCAGCACGTGGACACCTGGTCGTTCGACGTGTTCGCGCTGAACGAAGCGAGCGGAGACCACGCCCTCAAATTCATCTTCTACGAGCTGCTCACCAGATACGACTTAATCAATCGCTTCAAGGTAAGACGCTCCGTATTTCCCGGGTCTTCTATCACTCAAATCAGTCCCACACATGGCCAAAAGTATGTGGACGCCCAGCCGAAGTGCCTGCTCATGAAGATGGATTTTTGAATGGATCAGAATCTAAAATTATGTTAAAGCTTCGTTACAAGAGCCGAAGGTGACAGGAGATGAGTTTCTGAGTTTCAGGTTGGCGTCCACCAACTTTTGTCCGTAAATGACTTTTCCTGCTGGGCTCACCCTGACTTTCTTATCTCTGTGCCGCTCTGGAACCTCCTCAGATCCCCATCTCTGCGCTGGTGTCGTTTGTAGAAGCGTTGGAAGTGGGCTACAGCAAGCACAAAAACCCCTACCACAACCTGGTCCACGCCGCAGACGTCACTCAGACCGTCCACTACTTCCTGCTGAAGACGGGGGTGGTGGTGAGTAACGGGTTTGGGTGGAAGAGGGTCAAGCCTGATGGGTTCGGAGCTTCTCGGCCAAAAGAGGCTTGGCGATGTGGGTCATTAGACCTTTAGCGGTGTGAGATTCCGTTATGGAGCCTCCACGATGGGGGTACATGATGGCAGTCTGTCTGTATGCCCAGTTTTGGTGCCCGTCTCCACCCCACCCCACCTTTGCTCCCTCTGTCCTCGCAGCACTGGTTAACCGAGTTAGAGATCTTCGCTATGATATTCGCCGCATCCATCCACGATTACGAACACACCGGGACCACCAACAACTTCCACATCCAGACCAGGTACTGGTACGAAGAACGAACGTTTTTTTTACCTGACTAACGTCATTTTAAAATGGAGATGCTGTCCCTCATGTGGTCGTTTGGCTGATTAGATCGGACCCCGCGATCCTGTACAACGACCGGGCGGTGCAGGAGAATCATCACGTCAGCGCTGCCTATCGCCTCCTCCAGGAAGACGACGAGATGAACATCTTGTATAACCTATCCAAAGACGACTGGAGGTACCAAGAGTTGACAGTGCCTAGCCAAAAATACCCGGACGCCCCTACTCCTACTACTAACGACTCCTTTTTCTTGCCTCCTTCTAGAGAGTTCCGTACCTTGGTGGTTGAGATGGTCCTGGCCACGGACATGTCCTGCCACTTCCAGCAGATCAAGGCCATGAAGAACTTCCTGCAGCAGCCCGAGGCGTGAGTGCATCCGCATTTCCACGGGTATTAAAAAAAACGGGGCGGGGTTACGGACCTTCAGCTCGTTCTGATTGTGCTCTGCAGGATCGACAAACCAAAGGCCTTGTCGCTGTTACTGCACACTGCAGACATCAGCCACCCCGCCAAACAGTGGGACCTGCACCATCGCTGGACCACCTCGCTCCTGGAGGAGTTCTTCCAGCAGGTCAGTGCTCTCCACACTTTCTGATTTACGACAAACCGTAAGACGATGCTTCCTCCACCATGCTTCTTATGGAGAAGCTTGTTGAGGAACCAGATCTTTCTCCGGGTTCTTCCTGGGTGTTCTACGATCGCCACATGGCTCACTAGAGACGTTTCGTAAAGTTGTTAGTCCAGACCAAGCTTCTTTTGCATAACTGTATAAACCTTGTGAGATCTTCCAGATGAAGAAGCACCTCAGATTCCTTTTGGAGAAGCGAACCAAGCGCAGGACTTCCCCTCTAATCCTGCGAGGTTCCCCAAACGAGGCTGTAATCTCATTAAAGGCTGCTCGTTTACCTCATTTGCATTCAGCCGGCGTAAGGCGTCCCCACACACTCATAATCCGTCTGTACTTATTATTCATCAGCAGCTCGAACCGAGGAACACGAACCTCATCCCATCGACATCATCGCTCTTTAATAAGGGAATTGGGACCCAGGAAGAGAATCTGGAAACCTTTTAAAATAAACTGACTCATGTTGCTTTTGGGTTTAGTATAAAAGACGACTGGGAAATTCAGATAGTTACAGCGATAATGGTTTGGTTTTTTTAGCAGAAGCTCCAGAGTCTCTGTAGAGTGTGAGGGCGTGGCAGGACCAAAGGGTTCATATGAGACGTCCACAAAATAAGAGAAGCTGTAAAGAAAACGTTCATAGTTACAAGCTGAACTAAACAAACAAAACAAAAAGGAACCTCTTAGTGTAACTGGAATTGGTACCAGAACATCTCAGTATAAGGACTGGAACTGGTACCGAAACATTTGAGTATGAAGACTGGAACTGGTACCGGAACATCTTAGTCTAAGAACTGGAACTGGTACCAGAACATATCAGTATAAGGACTGGAACTGGTACCAGAACATGTTAGTGTGTTGTTTTTTGGCTGATGGTCCAGGTTCCCAGACTCGGTACCGCAGTGCTAATCACATCCAGATCAGGCTATTCTGAGCTCAGCTTTTTGGACCGGACGTTTCTCAGTGAGCCTCGGGTGAGACTGCCTTATAAGGAGCTGCAGTTAGAACGTTGAGAACGTTGTTTCGGTTTGATACGGTTAAACCTGTGTGTCGGTGCTCTTATAAAAACCCCTCTGCTCCTGCATGACCTGTAATGCCTGTAGTTCCACATTGTTAGGAGCTGGGAGTGTCCCTCTAAACTGTCCTGTCCCTCTAAACTGTCCTGTCCCCCTAAACTGTCCTGTCCCCGTACACTCAGTCTGTCTGTCCAACAACGGTGTTCTATTGTTTATTATTCACACATCGATCACCTACAGAACAAACCTCCAATCTTTAGTGTTTAGATCTGACTGCAAGTCCAGGCCAGTTTGAGAATGTAGTGTCGAGTCCTGTCTCTGTCTTTGTCTCTGCCTCTGTCTCTGACAAATCTGTGTCTGAGTCAGACCTCAAATCTAAAGTGCTTCAGGTTCTAGTGTCTAGGGTCTAAAGTGGAGTGGAGGTTCGAATCTCTCGTGTAAAAGCCCTGTAGTGTACAAGCTCAAGTCCAGCTTCCTAGGGTGTGTCCCAGGTCTTAATTCCGAGTCTCCAATCTGTAGTGCCCAAGTCCAAGAGTCCCGAGTCTTTAGTGTACAAGTCCGAGTTATGTCTCCGATCTATAATGCCCAAATCCATGAGTCCCGAGTCTTTAGTGTCCAAGTCCGAGTCCTGTCTCCAATCTATAGTACCCAAGTCCAAGAGTGCCGAATCGTTAGTGTACAAGTCCGAGTCCTGTCTCCAATCTATAGTGCCCAAGTCCATGAGTCCCGAGTCTTTAGTGTCCAAGTCCGAGTCCTGTCTCCAATCTATAGTACCCAAGTCCAAGAGTGCCGA
>JAUZSU010177382.1:0-12769 GCA_034780255.1 Parotocinclus maculicauda | reverse complement strand
AGAAACAAGCAGTTGAAAATGTCTGGCCTTAGACATGTGTAAATAGTATGATGTACTATGTACAACAAGTACAAATACAGTAGTATTGTACCCATATTTACAATGTGTGCATATAGCATCTGCTTTATTTGAAATACTATTCACATGCACAATTTGAGATTTGACTTATGATACATTTTGTAAAATTTATCAACCAAAATAAAAAAAATCAGAGAAAAGCATTGCATAAACATACCTGATTAGTAGTTTGTGGTTTTCCTCCTTTTTGTTCATATGCCTTTAGATACGACCCTTGTTTATGATGTTTAATACCTAGGGTAATTTTATTATGTTCCAGTATGTCTTCTCTTGACCTGCTTGGCCTGCCTTTTTGAGAATACCTTCTGTGTTGGGGTAACAAGTTGAGCTTGCTTTTAATTTTTTCCTGATCATTGTTTTGATCCACTTCATCACACTGCCTGTTACTTTGTTTTTGCGGCTTCCGCTGTTTGCCAGGCGTGTGCTGAGTTGTTATGGATTGGTCTGAACTGGAATGTGGGACGTTCTCTGGTGATGTACATGTACGTTTCAGAACTTGGTCTAATTGGGTATGTAAATGAAAGGATGACAATGTGGGCCTGGGCTGAACTGTGTACATCTCTGCTACCACAGGATTATGGATTATAACATATTTATTCATGTTCTCGTCAGATCCATCTGCATGACTTTGAGCTTTTTCAGATTCACAGTTGGAATCAAAGGAGAGGCTGGACTGGAGAAACGCCTTTCTCTGGTCTGGGTAGATGGGATATTCATCAGGAACCCACTGCCTGAAATTCAAGAGAATCAAGCAGAAAAGTTTATTATACATTAACAGGACATCAATAAGATTTAACCCAATGGATATCTTTATTGAACTGGTGCCAAATAAAGTGTTGGGTTTTCTAGTAGCATGAACACATCTGCAGGGTCTACTACAGTCAATAATATCTACTCACGTTTCTTTTACCTGCACCCTCATCCTTCTGTTTTCCCCAGCTTAGCCCCTAATCACCAAGGGTCTTGAACCCACTATTGGGGTATAGTTTTAAAAATGGCTAATTCAAGGGTATAAAATAGGCTGAAATTACTACCTAATGTGCTCCTTGCATCACCAGATGAAAAGATCTCATTAAAATAATTAGAAGAGTGCCTCTTTGTTGCACAGCTCTGAATGCTATAAGATGCTCTTCATGTCTCATGATGCCAAATACGGTGCTGCCGAGGCGTACGGCTCTTCATCCAACGAGGGCAAGAGGGCAGCGAATGACTCAGTAATGACTCTGCTGAAATGAGCTTGAGAATGCAGTGTGGGCTCACAGCTGTGGAAGCTCCTTAACATACGAAAAACCCACTCAAAGCTTTTTTGAGAGATCAAATCCAGCCTCAGCCTTAGTGCTGCTTTGCTTCTTTCGGTAAGCGAGTAGGACTCCTATCTCCTAAACACAAGATACTTCAGTAAAACAAATACAGTGGAATAGACTTCAAATGTAACCATGTGTTTCAATCAGAAATGGTGTATACAGTATGGTCAATAATTTTAAGTAATATTTACACTAATAACATTTAATCAAACTAGAGAAATAGGGATAAACATCTGGAGTCAGTCAGAAAACAATTAATACTGTTACACATGAGTGGTACCATATGTGGCAACATAGAAATATGAAGAAATAATGTACACATTATATATTTCAATTAGTTATTCACCAAATGTATTGGGCAAAGCTTCGGACACGCTAAATGTTTACTAAATGAAACAACAATACTTAAATTTACATTTACGGCATTTAGCACACACCCTTATCCAGAGCGACTTACAATCCAAGCACTTGTGGGTTAAGGACCTTGCTCAGGGACCCAGCTGTGGCAGCTTGGCAGAGGTGGGATTTGAACCCTGAATCTTCTGGTTCATAGTGCAGTACCTTAACTGCTCAGATCAGTAATTACAGATCACTTGTCTAATGTGTCTGCCATATATTTCACTTTTATTTCCCTTTATTTTACCAGAAAGCCCTAGTGAGGTAAAAAAAAATCTATTTTGCAAAAGAGACCTGGCCAAAAAAACAAAATAAAACAGTGTACATCGTGCTTCTAATGTATGCCCTTAAAATGTGTGGTTGTCCCAAATAAATAAACATTCAGAATATAGTGCTGAAAGATGGAAGAGACAAAAACTGTTCTAATCTAAAAGCCTCACCACAACAACACCCCAGTCTGTGGTTTCCCTCCTCTTTATTCATATGCCTTTAGATACGACCCTTGTTTATGATGTTTAATACCTAAAGTAGCTTTGTAATCTTCCAGTTTGTCTTCTCTTGACCTCTTGGTCTGCCTTTTTGAGAACACCTGTTTTGGGGTAACATTCACTTCACCACACTGCCTGTTACTTTGTATGAGACAAAAACTGTTCTAATCTAACAGCCTCACCACAACAAATACAAGCATGGAAGCGTTTATTGAATTGAGGCACAGAAGAAGAAAGTTAATCTTGTAACCAATCTATTTGGCACAATGTAGCAACCATTATGTATCAGTAACAGTACCCCCGTGACTCTGCTGTTGTTTGACTGCTTTACCTAGGTAAACTCAGCACAAAAAGCAAAAATTTGGTGCGTTTCTTAAAAAATACATCATCATTTTTAATATAAAAACATCACCACCCATCCCTAGGTGGAACCCTAGGATGACCACGTTTATGTCTCAGCAGCCCAGATTTAAAAGTTCTGTCCAATAGCCACATCTTCTAAAATACCACTCATTCAGGACTAAATATCGTGTATTAAAAGCTCTGTCAAAAATTGGAAAAACAGACAGACATTTTCAGGTAGAGAACAAATGTTCTTACGCCCATAATGCTTATATGTGTAATGTCGGGGCTTACATGAGGACAATAAAGGGAACCATAAATGATTAAACAATTAATCACAAATAATTAACATGTTTTGCTTTGGTTTCAGTGCAGAAAAGAACAAATCCATGTCAGACATGGTCATTAAATTCAATTTATGTGGGTGTGAAGTGGCTCTTCACTAAATGATATAAGCAAAATATGAATAAACTAATTCTATCTAAGGTGAAGGTGGATGAGTTGCTACAGGTACTTCGGATTCCAGAATCTTTTGTTAGTTATTTATATATTTTTTGCAGCACACAATGGTCTCCAATTTAAAACACAACAAAGAATCCACTTTTAAAAGGGGTTTTAGAATGAGCTCTTATTGTGATAACCTCCTGCAGAATGAAGCTCTAATTTGCTAAATTAGAGCGGTTATATGGCATGTCCCAAATGAGAGGGATTTTAAATGAATTAAAACCCACTGTACTCTTCAAAATCTGCTATTACCTAAGAAGCAAGCTGTTAATCATTTCCATTATGCTCCTGGGCTGCTCGTCAATAAAAAAAAATACGTCTAATTTCAAATATGATCTAGTGAACGTCAGATACTGCCATTGTACACTCAGTCTGCTTCAGAGAGCATAATTATCTACATCAATTGCTGATGGTACAAAATTGCATATTATCCTCAACAGGGTATTCAAGCTATAGCAGCCTTTCTGATCATTACGAATATTTATGTTTCAGACTGTTCATTCCAGCCCAAACCTTTCCACATTTTTTCACAATTTAAAACAAAGCATATGCAAAAACAATTAATCATCAAAGAACCCAGAGGGCATAAGAAATCTATCAAAAGGGGTTAAGTGTTCACAGAGGCTTTCTTATAGTAACAAACTAAGCCTTAACCTATGGAACTCTCTGTTGTACTGCTAATGCACTGCATAGCCTTTTATTCGATTTTAGCTTTTAGTTCAGCCCCATGCTCTGTCTGGAGTTTGCATGTTCTCCCCACACACTCACATTTTCTCTTACATTCCAAAGACATGGGTCAGGTCACTTTAAGTGTCCCAGTGTGACCAGTTCACCAGTGTGAGTTCAAGCATATGTGTGTTTAACTTAGGACACTTTTATAGCCATTTACATACAGTGGGGAAAATAAGTATTTGATATGCTGCCAATTTTGCAGGTTTCCCCACCTTCATGGAGAGGTCTGTCATTTTTATTCTGGGTACACTTCAACTGTGAGACACAGAATATTACAAATAAAATCCAGAAAATCACATTGTATAATTTGTAAATCATTCATTTGCATTTTATTGCATGAAATAAATATTTAGACAACAGAACCACAGAACCTTTTACAGAGGTCAGACGTTTCCTGTAGTTCTTGGCCAAGACTACGCACACTGCACCAGGGATTTTGGCCCACTGCTCCATACAGATCTTCTCCAAATTTTTTAGGTTTTGGGACTGGCTAGGCCACTCTAGGACCTTGAAATACTTCTTACAGAGCTACTCATTAGTTGCTCTGTTTTTTTGGGTTATTTTCATGCTGAAGGACCCAGCCATGACCCATCTTCAATGCTCTTACTAAGGAAAGGAGGTTGTTGGTCAAAATCTTGTTATACATGACTCAATACATCTTCCCTTCAATACAGCGCAGTCGCCTTGTCCCCTTTGCAGAAAAGCAACCCCAAAGTATGATGTTTCCACCCCTATGCTTCACCACAACTTGTTCTTCGGGTTGTTTTCATTTTTTTTCTTCCTTCAAACACAGCGAGTGGAGATCATACCAAAAAAACTTTTATTTTGGTCTCATCTTCCTCATCATCATCCTTACCCCACAAGGTGAGATCTTGCATGAAGCCCTAGACCGAGAAAAGCTGACAGCTATTTAGAGTGTACCTACAATAAAAAATGCAGACCTCTCCATTCTTTGTAGGTGGGAAAACACGAGAAATTGGCAGTGTATCAAATACTTATTTTCCCCACTGTATGAGCTCTGGAGAATAAACAGAGAATCAGGTCTGGACATTTTCCAGAGTGGCCACAGGTAGCATACAGCCGTGTCTTTACTACAACAAATGTTCTGCATGCCTTAGGTGCCTGTGTTTGGGAACGCCTTTACATGAGTAAACTGTCGGAGTCGAGCAGAGTCGAATGAATCTGATTCACCTTGAAAATGTAGAATGTACAGTCATATCTCAGTACTCTACCACGTTGCAACACATCAAATTTGTGTTTCTTGAGTCATTTTGCTGAAAAATTTGAAGTGGTTACGGCACTCAATTGTGTGAATCAAGACGCACGACTTATTTCAACTGAAACATATGAGCACAAACAAATTTCACAACAGCTCTGGCTCAGTGTAGATCTCTGTTTTCTGTTCTGTTTTTTTTTCATTATTATTTGTACATCTACAGTAATGGGTCCTAAAAAGGTTAGTGATAACAGCCAACCAAAAGGAAAACTGTGAGAACCACTGCACCACACAATTCTTTGGCAGAAAATCCTTCTCGGAACTCATCGAATTTCATTCGTTTGGCATTTTGAGGAGAAATATTTGTGTCAGTTCCTGCCCTTTTTCATACAATACTGCTCACAAAAATGCTTTAATCTCATAATGAAACATTCCTTGATTTTTGTAAGCAGTGTAAAATGGTTAGCAGCTTCAGTTTAAAAGGGTTTAAACGAGTTCACTTTTGAGTCTTTTTGGCTGAACTGTCTTTAGTTGCAAAAACAGCACTGAATAAGTCAGAATCATAGCTTACGATACAAACTCGGTAAATACCTGGGCAGTTTCTTGTTGTCTGGAGTTCCGTGTCTCATGGTGATAGCAAGTTGGCTTTCAGTATTTTGTGAATCATTCTTCTCCTCGTCCCTGGATCTCTGGATGTCCACTTTCTCAGCAGCAGCATCATAAAAGGGACCTGTCTCACAGGCTCGCTCCCATATCCGTTTGTAAAGCCCTCGCTGGTAAGCCTTCTCCTGTACCAAACTTTCAGTGTCGGACTCTAAAGAGTCCCACATGTTAGGAGTGTCTTCCTCGCTGCTCGCACTGTCGGAATCGATCGCGTTAGAAATGTTCCTATCGGTCTTCTTATCAAATTCAGCTCGATGTGCTGTAACGCTCGTGTCCATGTCGGTAGACGAAATTATACTCATCTAGATACTGACTAGATCACGATCATAATGTGTTATAAACTGATCAAAGCTACACGGCAAACACGATGACAAGCTAGGTTGTTAGCCATATTTATAGCTTGCTAGTGAGCCCAGTTATTTACATGAATTATAAGCAGAAATGACAATAGATTACTTAGTACGAATTACAACAAACTTAACTTCAAGTTCGTAAATGTGAAATTTCAGGAGAAGACTTCTCACCATCCTAATAAAACGTAATCCTAAAGTCCTTAGCGCCGAACCAAAGCGTTGCCATGGAGACAGACGCGAAACTCATGCACATGCGCAGTACGTATCTTCTTGTCAACTTCATTTGTAATTCATTTCTCATGCAGTGCAGAATAAAGCCCACTTTAGTGTTTAGTCACCTAATATAGTGTTTAACAAGCTTAGTTTATAAGCATACGCAGTGTTGGCAGAACTGATCGGTATGGAGTGCAGCTGTGCCACTATTTAATTATGTGCGTTTCGGTACAGGTAGCCTAGAAATAACACTGATATTCCTCAAACAGAAAAGTTGTAGATGCAAAGGGTATTATCTGTTTCATGTGCATCCCTGGGCAAAACTCAAAACTGAAATCAAAAACTAAAATCAGTGTTGATGCCTTTAAATAGCTGGCGAGAAACTGAAAAGGTTTCCTAGTTTAAATCTGAACTCCCCGTAAAAAAGTCTAATGGACTGTATCAGATTACCAACTAATTAATAGCCTTGTTAAATTGGTTAATTTAACGTTGCTTAATATCAGTGGCCATTTTCACACATGGTTACCTCAAGAATAGTCATACACTGCTCTCAAATTAGGGGATATTTTAAAATGAATACGAAGAGGACCTTTTAAGAACTACTACACAATTTGTTCATGCCACATTCATGTCAGTCTGAACAGAACACCCTTCACACATGCTTCTGTTCACCCACATGAATGCCACTTTCTACCCAATTACGATGGAGTTTGCCACATTTGCATACTTGTACTTTGACTATTTTCTTTTTAAACTACTTCATATTCAATTTGAAATAGTCCCCCAAAATTAGCAGATACTTCAATATAAAATATCCCATTACTTTTGAGCAGTATATAAACACACGTGATATGTATATACACTGCTCAAGTTATGGGATATTTGAAACCCAATTAAGTTTTTCTCCTTGTCCAGTAGTTTACTGTATAAGTTGTCCATCTTAGTTCTGAGCAGTGATTTGCTGTCACTAACACTAAGATTTAATTTTATACTTTGTATATTTCCTGCTCAAGAATTAAGGGATATTTCAGAAAAAGATGTGAGCAGATTTAGAATTTAGGTAAAACTCAGCATTTAGCCTGAACCATATTGAGGTCCTCTAGGACAATTGTGGGTGAACATGCATCTTTAATCAGTTTCTCTCGTGTGGAGACTGACCTGTTCAGCACTAGGTAAAAACTAGCAATTATACTTTTGACATATTTAGAGCTTAATACACCTTGTTTCAGTGAAGCTACATTTAAATGAGGAGATCATCTTGGGAGGAGTCTAAAAAGCTGTCAGTGGTATACCCATTAAGGTGGTTCTGGTTATGACATTCGTCTCCCTGACACGCTGTGGTTAAACAATGTGGGCAGTCAACAACATGACGTATGAAGTATGGGAGGAAGTTCACACTTTATTCATTATTACAGGTATTATAAGCAAAACAGTTGCAAAAATGCATGCAACACTGCTTTTAACTGTTGATAAATAAACTGTTCAATGTTCAAGTAGAAAAGTCTGTTCCCTGTGATGTGTTCCCTTAATCCCCATTTTTCTGCAGTCACTCTGTAGTAAAATTAATCAAAACCCTGAACATCAGTTTGAGGAATCCTTCTACAGAGGGTGAACAGTAAACGCTGCAGAGGTAGCATGTTTCAAATGGCTTAATCGACCTCCTCGATGGTTGGACCAGAAGATCCACCCCCAGGTGCAGGTCCAGCACCAGCTCCTGGGAAGCCACCAGGCATCCCCTCTGGCATACCTCCGGCACCCTGGTACAGCTTTGTGACGATGGGGTTGCATACCTTCTCCAGCTCCTTCTGTTGGTGCTCATACTCATCTCTCTCAGCAGTCTAGAAGAACAGTTGCACTTTAGCAATCCCACTGTGTTCTGAAAGCTAAAATTGTTTTAAAAAAAAAAAAAAAAAAAATCATACCTGATTCTTGTCAAGCCAGCTGATGACTTCATTGCATTTGTCCAGGATCTTCTGCTTGTCCTCGTCACTGATTTTACCCTTCAGTTTCTCATCCTCCACAGTAGACTTCATGTTGAATGCATAGGACTCCAGGCCGTTCTTAGCAGACACCTTGTCACGCTGCACGTCATCCTCAGCTTTGTACTTCTCAGCCTCCTGCACCATGCGCTCAATATCCTCCTTGCTGAGACGACCTAAGAGTTCATATTGGTTAATATGGTATCCAAACAGTTACAGTAAATGCCAGACTAAAACTGCCAAGTCTACACATCACTCACCCTTATCATTAGTGATGGTAATCTTGTTCTCTTTGCCAGTGCTCTTGTCAACAGCTGAGACATTTAGGATTCCATTAGCGTCAATGTCAAAGGTGACCTCAATCTGGGGAACACCCCGAGGTGCAGGTGGGATTCCAGTCAGCTCAAACTTGCCCAGCAGGTTGTTGTCCTTAGTCATAGCACGCTCACCCTCATAGACCTAAAGAGTAAATCAAGTTAACAGCAGCATGTACAGGAACTGAACACAGTTTTAACAGGTCAAATCGCTCAGACATCCAAGGAAGGTACTTGGGCCATCTTTGGTTTTTCAACCTCTGGTGGAAACTACGAATGGCAGGAATAAACTTCATCACAGCGAATTTACAAAAGGACCCTCGAAAATCTGAAACACCAACCTTCTTGTCCAGACCATACGCAATGGCAGCAGCTGTAGGTTCATTGATGATACGCAGCACATTAAGACCAGAGATGGTGCCAGCATCTTTGGTGGCTTGACGCTGGGAATCGTTGAAGTAAGCAGGTACCGTGATCACAGCATTGCTAACAGACTAGAGGGGGAGAAAAAAAGAAACTGGTTTACAAACATTTATAAAGTGCTGGACAACTCAGAAATCAGCAAGGTAACAGGTTTAGTGTAGACCCTAGTACCCCACAAAAAAAAATCTTCTACACTCACCTTGCCGAGGTAGGCTTCAGCAATCTCCTTCATCTTTACCAACACCATAGAGGAGATCTCCTCAGGGTAGAAGTTTTTGGCCTCTCCTTTGTACTCCACCTCCACCTTAGGACGTCCACCATCACTGATCACCTTGAAAGGCCAGTGCTTCATGTCAGACTGAACTACAGTGTCCTCAAACCTTCTGCCAATCAAACGCTTGGCATCTGCAGAAAGACAAGAGCACTGCAAACTCACTCAAATGGGCACACTATGTACAAACTAACAGAAAAAAGATCAAGATTTGAGTTTAGCAATTTAGCAATCTAACAAACCAAAGACTGCGTTATTGATTTCAGTAGATTTACTGTTTATTGAGAATCCATTACTGTTATCAAAGCAAATCACAAACACAGTTCAAAATAACTGTATGTAGGTCTAAAATCTGATTATACACCAAGTTTTTGTAATTAGTAAACATGACGTCATTATGAGTGTTCAATCATACAGAACATGGAGAAATCACCTTACAGCAATTTCCAATAGAGCACTCAGTTTAAATATCATTAAAATCAATGGCTAAATTACTTGCAGAAAAGCAACCATGTGCACAACCTACCATCCTTAAACAAGAAAAACTATAACTTTATATACAATTAGAATTACACATATTAATTAAGGATTATCTGATTAAGCCAAACTGACCAAAGATGGTGTTGGTGGGGTTCATGGCCACCTGGTTCTTGGCTGCATCACCAATCAACCTTTCAGAGTCAGTAAAGGCCACATAGCTTGGTGTGGTTCTGTTTCCTTGGTCATTTGCAATAATTTCAACCTTGCCATGCTGGAAGATTCCCACGCAGGAGTAGGTGGTTCCCAGATCAATCCCGACTGCAGTTCCTTTGGACATAGTGCCTGTAAAAACAAAAAGAAGCACAGATCTCGCAATTATGTAATAAATGTGTAAAAAAAATGGATAACTGACGTAAGAAACGTGTACTTTGGAACCATTAAGCAGACTGGGTTACAACACTACATTATTTGATGCTGCAAGGAACAATTTGTTCGAATCAGAATGAGTGTTTTTTTCAGTCTACTATGCTTTACTGTATACAAACTACAGTATGTAAGACTACTGGAAAATATTCTGGTCATTAAGAGGTGACTCAATGACTTTGTGTAACAGTGCTCAGATAACAGAAGGGTGTATGTAGGCTTGGCTGTAAAATATTAATGACTGATAAGCTTTCTGGAACATTCTAAACTGAAAAAAGACGACGCTAAAATCTTAGACAATATAGTAAATTCAATACAAATTAATAAGGTCATAAGGCATTTGTGTTAAATACTTAAGATACGGTGTAAAAAATACATATCATAACAGCTTACATTGTTTAAAATATGAAAGGAAAACGAGAAGCTTTGACCCTTATCCCTTAAAGCTTTTTGTACCCATATTCAGCCTCTGCCACTAAGCAGACTAGTGGCTGACGCCTCACCGATTGGACAGTCTCTATTTAGTACGAAATTCTAGCCAATCATATGTGAGATTTTGCGGAAAACGGGTAGGCAGCACAGACTTATTTCCCTTCCCCCCGTGGTGAAGGACAAAGCTGGATTGCGGAAGCGATGTGCCCGATTCGAGCGCTGCAGGATAAACTGATGCTGCATCTCAAATTGTGTTTTTTCGTAATAACAGATAAAATTCATCACAATAATATATGAAAACAACAAATATATTCAAGATACAATTCGCTAAAAATATTTAGTTAACACTATTTTAGAAATATAATTCGTAATAAAGCTGATCTGATGTATTTATTTTAATTTAAACACATTTAATACAGAAATAGAGAGTAATAATTGGACAGTAAAAAGGTTACCTGGTGTTTCCTCTAGCTGTGTTTGTCAGCTGCTCTGTATTTGTGAGACGCAAAGCGCGTACTGCAGGGAGCGTCGCTTTAATCTGCTGCTCCTTACGCAGCCAAACAGCCAATCAGAATCCGCGCTGCCTCTGTACCTGCAAGAGCCGCAGATCGAAGCTTCTAGTAGCTCTTTCCAGATTTTTCTGGAAGCGCGTATAAGAATCCCAGTGGCTTTCAGACTTATTCCTCCCATTTTAGCTATAGAATATAGGTGCATAGGGTATGAGGTTATATAATTATAAATAAATAATTATAATAAATAATATAATTAATTATTCGGTTTACACCACTATTCTGCATTAGTGTCTAGGTTTCGTTATTGCACACATTATTACTCTTTGCATATTCATTATGTTGACGTTTTCACAATGCATATTTCTGGTAAACATATACTATGTTTCAATACATGCATCATTTTACGCACAGTAAATAAAAGCTACAGGGTAATGTTATATTTTTTTTAATTAATTTTTTTTTTTTTAAATTTTTCATAGCTACATGGACCTCTGTGTACACAATAATGAGTTGCACTGTACGTGTTGTTGGACGTTGTCTGCCAGAAGCCATAACTTCTAATTTGTATTGCAGATGATATGATGCAAATCTCCACTTGCATCACATCACAAATGTGCACTATCGAATCGAGATCTAATGACTGTAGAGACCATTTGAATATCTTATGCATAAGTACATTCTGTTGTAATTAGTGGTTATTTAAGTTTCTGTTGGCCTTCTACACTCACTGCCCACTTTATTAGGCAGACCTTGCTAGTACCAGATTGGACCCCTTCTTGACTTTAGAACTGCTGTACATATTTATAACCTAGATTCAAGTTCTGGGAAACATTCCTCAGGGTCCATGTTCATGCATTTCTGTCAGCTCAAACCGGTCAATTCGTCTCTGAATTCTGACACCAACGAGGCATTTTCAGTTATACTTCTGCTTATATGATATGTATTCTATTTTGGATCACTCTCTGTAAACTCTGTAGATAGTTGTGCATGAAAATCCCAGTAGATCTGCAGTTTCTGAAATACTCAGACCCATCTAGAACAAACAACTGTCCCACGTTCACAGAAATCATCTTTCTTTTTCATTCTGATGTTTGGTTTGAACTTTAGCAGGTTCTGTTGACCATGTCTACACGTCTCAGTGCATTCCATATGATTGGCTTAGAGAAAATGTCGACATAATGGCAATACAGTCAACAGTTAATTGGACCACATCGGGACGCGATCGTTTTGGTCCTAATAACCGGCTGGTTCGATTACACAAACATGCTCTATGTTACAAGACGGGACGTGCTATAATTTATGTAACATATTAAATGTTTATTAAACTTTTATTGTGTGATATACATGTATAGCAAACAAGCAAGAACTACTGTTGCTTACGAACTTTGTTTATTGAAAAATAAATTTGCAAACAAGTTTTTCTAAACAATCTACGGCACAATGTATAGGTACTCAGCATTTGAAGCATAATACTGTAAAAAAAAAAAAAAGTTCTTACTAAATTCCAGTCAACATTTGAAGAACTTATCCAGTGTGATCTGATGCGTTCTCTTGACAGACTGCACTTGAACAAAATCCCCACAAACATCTAACGCAGCAATGGGACTGCCTTCAGTTCCCTCATGCATGAAATAGCAGCACAAAGT
>JAUZSU010177371.1:0-12769 GCA_034780255.1 Parotocinclus maculicauda | reverse complement strand
CATGCATGTCTTTGGACTGTGGGAGGAAACCGGAGTACCCGGAGTAAACCCACGCAGACATGGGGAGGACATGCAGAATCCACAAGGAAACGACCCAGGTCGTTCCACCCTGGGATTGAACCCGGGACCTTCTTATTGTGAGGCAGCGGTAACACATACAGCGTTGAGGGGCAAGTTTAAGTCCATTCTGGATAATAATATGCACCATGTCTGGTGACTCATTGAGTGGTTCTTAAATCAACACTGGTATTTTCACGCAGCGAAAGTAAAACAGCTGATTTAAAAGTCGTTCTTACCTTCACTGCCTCTGCATGCGTGAACCTGTCGAACAATTTGTCGTTCACTTTGAGAATCTGATCTCCGACTCGCAGTCCTTCCTTCTCTGCCAATGAGCCCGGCTCGACCAGAGACACATAGATCCCAACACCATGCTCCGAGCCACCACGAATGCTAAAGCCCAATCCCTCGTTACTCTTGTGCCGTTTTAGAGTCACCTGTCTGACCTCCCCTGGAGGTTCGGGTATGAAGTGTTTGCCCAGCAGTGGAACAAGTGTTGTCTTGCTGCTGCTGGGGCTCATATGTTCGGGGGAACCACGTAGTGCCATGTGAGCAGGGGGTAAACGAGAAAGGGTGGAAGGAGTAGAGCTCGAGGTGGTCTCAGGCTCTCCATTCTTGCTGTCCATCAAATCAGACTTTAAATAAAGTCCCTCAGATGTGTACCGGTCAAACAGGAGCTGGTCTGAGCGTGGGATGACCAGGCGCAGCATGGGGAGCAGCTGTCGTTTGCTGGGTGCATCAAGAATCACTTTAAGTGTCTGCACAAGATCGTAGACGTTACGCTTGGCGTGGTACACGTTGAGGCAGTGCACAAACTGCTCACGCTCCAAGTCGTTTAGAAGCAGGTTGAGGGCGTCGTGCAGCTTTCGGACGTTAGCAGAGAGCGTACGAGCGCTGGATGCCACTGAGCCGGCCGACGAGGAGCTCAGCGACACACGCTCCAGGTCGGTGCTCATCCTCGTGCTCGCCTGCCACCCTCCGTCTACACCCACCCAATCATGCACTTGAAATGAAGTCAAGTCTCAGCATTGACAGTGGGGCTTCAAACATCGACAGAAGACCTCGAGAGTCCTGGATGTCATTCTTCATGCTGATTAGGCAACTGTCCAAGTCAGAGATGGTCCAGTCCAGTTATCTTCAAAGCTACAACAAACAGGGCTGTGATGGATACTAAGCGCAGACCATGCAAGATGGCAAATCTTCTTTATTATCATTTATACATTCAAATGTAAAAAAATATGCTCTTTAAAAATGGTTTTCTCATAGATCCTTTGGCTAATTCACCGTCTAAGTGTTAAATAACCTTGAAAAATACAAAAATCCATGGTTTACCCTCTCCTAAGTTCATATAAAGAGATTGGGAAGACATGGTCCTAACGGGTTTTTAAAATACAATGATAAATACATTATTCTACAAATAAACACCACCGGAACGTGACTTATTAATGGATTCTTTGGATGATCAATGTTTTAGGGTGAAAAAAACGTATAAAGATTCCCAATGTATTAATATCACTATTAACACAAATTTAGGCAGTGCCTCATCCCAGCCATTCACGCTCGCGCTTTTGGGCGGGAAAGATTGTGTAACGGTTATGACAGAACTGAGGCGATATCAGGAAAGACTGGTAAACTTGAGACATTTTTCTCGAAAAAAGTATCGTTACTGTGTTCATTAATTTATGTCGCCGGTTTGGAGTGAGTCACCAGCCATCTGAGAAGATGGTGAAACAAATAAAAAGTGCTTAAGTAAAGTCAGGGCATTTACACGTTGTGAAACGGTAAGTTTATGTTAGTATTTTGGTGAGGAGAAAGCCAATCCTTTATAAAGATATAGAACAAAGCTCTGTGGTTTCATATTATACACGGCTATGTCGTATTTTAACCTTTTTGTACATGTTAAAACTGCTTACCTTTATATAATTCTCGTAAATAATTACGTTTTAGAGAGAGCACAATAAAATAAAACAACCTGTCTAAATATTAATAGTGTTTACATATAGGCTACTGCAGCTATACTAGCGTTAAACAGATGGCGTTTCTAGAACATACCAAACAGGCAAGAATTTCTGGTTTATATTTTAACTTGTTAAACTGTGAAAATATTACATTTCTGCTCTCTAAATATAATAACGCGGTTCATATCATTTAGCTATACAAAATGCTTTTTTAGAACATACCAAACAGGCAAGAATTTCTAGTTTATATTTTAACTTGTTAAACTGCAAAAATATTACATTTCTGCTCTCTAAATATAATAACGCGGTTCATATAATTTAGCTATACAAAATGCTTTTTTAGAACATACCAAATAAGCGGAGTTTGTGTAGCTGGATATTAGTCTGTATTTTACGCTTTCTGGTCCAACTTTTAGTGGTTTTATTAAGTTATTTGACTTAATTAATGCCATGGGTGTTGATAAAACCGCACACAATAGGCAGCATTACCGATATGTCTTAAGTCCTTCAGGTGTATCGTTGTCCTCTCCGTCTTCAAAAAGGAGTCAAGTAGCCGGAAAGCTTCTCCGATGTCTCCAGGGGAAATGCCATCAACCCGACACCCTCTGTCCGGACGATTTGCGCGTTCCGAAGCGCTAATGATTGCACAACAACTTTACTCTCAAGTTACTAATTTCTTGCCAAAAATGACTGCTTTAATTGCCGCTGTACTCCCTTGCCGCGACGGCAGCACTTCCGACCCGGTGCAAACTTGTTTATCAATGCACGGAAAACAGGACCTGTCAAAACAGGTGTATATTTGCAGGAGGAAACAAAAACAACTATAACCGATCCAACAAATCCCTTCGTTTCCAACGCATTAAAAGGTAACGAATCCAGACGGCGTACGGAGCTCCACATCCAGCGGCGACAGAACAGACTCTACTCCGCACGCTCCAGTCGGCTGGTGATCCCAAAAGAGTCGACTCTCTAAGCCCAGGGTTTGAGACTTTAGAGTCGACTCCGTAGCTGTGGACTCGATTCCACACGATAAAATGCGTTCGCTGTGCACGTGAAATATGTGCATTAAAGATAAAGAACGCATTGCAGCATCATTTACAAGACACCAACTTGTTGACTTAAACAGCAAATTGGTCTTAGAACGGTTGCTTGTCCTGACAATCCATAGAATAAGTACAAGACTTTACACGTTCTGTCAACGACTAACAACTAAAGTGACGTCACAATTCAGACCACCAGTCTGAACGACCGTTTACTAATATAATATCGTGTTTTAGGTTCACCTTCTTTAGGCTGCAACTGATAATCGAGGAAACTCTGGAATTGACAAACTGTTTAGATTCTCAAGGCTCGGAATCAAAATGGGAGTCGACTCCAGAATAACTGGAACCAAACAACCACATTGGCCGTTCAGCGGGAAGTGACGTTGCTGGTATTATGTTGCTTAGTAACAAACAACACACACGTGCAAGGCACACGGATAATAAACCATGCCAATATTACAAGTGTTATTTTTAGACTGATTGAGAATCTTCAGTTAGAGATCACATTAAGAGCTTTGAGTACAAACAGCGTTTTGTCTGCTGCAGCTACACGAGCCTCTGTGTGGGGCCTAATTAACCTCAAAGGCAGTACACCTGGAGTCTCCTGAATTCATTTGATGGGCAGCTGCTGGTTGTAGACCACTTGAAATTGGGGTGGGTGGGTAGACTGTGGATACGTAAGAGGGGCCATTTACTTTCTGTCTAAATTTTCCATTTTTGTGATGCATGAGGTAACACACTTGTCGTTTGAGTGGGGTTGCTGGAGATCCGCCCCTGGACATAAAAAGACACTGCATGCAACTGTAGGATCCTAATGGGTCATTAAGCTAATTATGTTTAGTGTCCAGCAAGCAACGTATAAAAATGCACACACTAAGAACTACTTTTAGAGACACCAATTAACCTAACATGTATTCGGATTGTGGGTGGAAACCGGAGTATCTGGGGTAAACCCACGCAGACACAGGGAGGACATGCAGACTGCACACAGACCGCTCCATTCTGGGATTGGACCTGGGACGTTCTTGCTGTGAGGTGACGGTGCTACCCACCGAGCTGCCAGGTACATGACTTATGAATCATAATTGAATCTTTAAAAAGCATAATTCCAGTACTTATTATGGGGAAACAGAAATGTTTATGTATGTCACCTTTCTGTGTTATTGCATAATTGTGTTTGCCCATTTTATACCCACTGTAATGATTAGCAATCTAGGGATCAGTGCAGGATAGGGCTGTCTTCTATCCATAGAGAATGTAGTGCGCCGACATAAATGTGCCCTGGACTGGACACCAGTCTATGGCTGTCCCAGGGGTAACAAGACTCAGCCAATCATTTCTGCATGTGATGCTTGCCCTAGCAAGAAGACAAAGCTGGTATGCAATCATATGTACCCATGCTGTTGGGCAAGCTTACCAGACTGCTACTGTTTCTATTTCTGTTGTTGTGTTTCAGTTTAATCCGTCTACAGGAACACTTGATAATTTACGGTTTCAATGTGTAGTGATATGTCTGGGGAAATGATGAATTCTGCAGTGCTGTGACCACGTGTCCTGTACGAGCTGTGCCGCTGACCTTGGTCTGAGACGGTGTTAACACAAACACTAACACAGATGGCAGGTTAAATTCCCAGATGAACAAACTTATTGTAGGAGTGGTGATGAAAGCGAAGGTATGAGGGCTCAGAATTACTGTGAATAACGCGATGGTCGAGCGCATTCAGGTGTCAAGGGACCCCAGTACATACTAAAAGACAGGGAAACACTTGTGAAACATACAATTTAGTTTTTAATACGTTATTAATAGGATGTATAAATGATGACTGTGGCTATATAGAGTGAACAATTTATTCTGGACCAAAGAAGTATGTGTAATGGAATCATAATCAAAATTCTTTAGTATGAACCAATGTATGTGAGCCCAGACTGGCCCAGTAATGCACTTCCATGAGTCAGTTGGCTCTCATTTTAGCAGAGCTTCTCACTGAGGTCTCTTCTGACTAGATAGAGGCCTGGTATAATTGGGAAAGGCTTGGCAGATAGCACTGGAAATAGATGGATTAGCATTTGTAAAGGCTTTCCAACATTCATCCATTGTCTCTTCGTTCTGCAAAGGCAGGCACTGGATTAATTCCCTCTTTGATATGCTACTAGGCATGGGTCCTTGAATATATTATAAGGAAAATGCAGTCTCCATGGGACCTCTTTTTTCATTTGAAAGCAAACTTTGTAGTCCAAAACCCTTGGTGGCCCAGTCCGTATAAGCTCTATGGCATAGTTTTAACTAAGAAGGAACACCATACAATGGTATTTCTATAAGTGTTTCCACATTAATTTTGTAAGCAGATTGAGCAGTGTTTGTTGGGCAATTTGTATGTAATAGCTTGGTTTCTTAGGATAGCATCCATACTTAAATTGCTTTGTCTATATGATAAACATTTTGTCAGACATCCCTGGATAAAAACTAGGGGTGATTGTTTAGCAGGTTTCTTTGCACATGGCATGATAACTACTCAATATATGCCATTATGGGATGTTTGAGGAATGCCCAATTGGACTGATTAAGGTTAAGAACCTAAGCAGGTAGTTCCATTTGACATTTAATCCTATGCTGGGATGTTCTTTGTTTTCAGCAATTACCTCAGTGTTTGTTTTCTGCTGTCCATGGTACTGAATGTCTGGGTATGCTGAGGCCATTGCTATGGCGTGTGGCAGCCTGGTTCGCTTCACTGCATCATGGAATAAAACAGAATCAATAACTGGATAAAAAAAATATCATGTTAAGGAGCAATATAGCTGGAAAACATCACAGTAATCAATATAATAGATCTGATTGAAAGGAAACATACCAGAGCAAAATGGGCTAATTTTAAGCACAAAAGCAATGGGCAAGTGTAATTAACTCCCACTCATCACTCCCTGACAATATCAGCAGTGTTGATTACCTGGTAGTTTCTCTGGTTTGTTTCACAAATGGCACTGAAAATGTTATAACATGCAAATTTGTTTGCCTGGAGAGCCATGATGGTCACGCATGGTGGCTCCATTTATAAGTGTAAGTGTGCATGTTTTCTGGAAAATCAGCATAAAAGCAACATGAAAAATATCTCGGCTCTAACTCATTTAGCACACAGCAGAAAGACTGTAAGTACCTTCTGTAATAGGCTACGGTTGGAGTAACTTGTACCTGTGGCCATTCATTGTTAGACACAGTTCTAAAAGTTTAAGCAGTATTTGTTGACACACGTTCTTGTGCACATCATGGTTTAGCACGAAATAAAACAGCTCCAAAATATTTAGTTTCGTGCCCAACTTTATAGCCACCACCATGCTCTGCAATACATGATCCAATACTCTCCCTTTGCCTGCTTTTTTGGTTAATCACTTTATTCCTACTTAAGGCAGACCACTTTTCAGGTTCACTGCTTTTGGTCAGTTGACCTTTTTGAAACCTGTTGAAAAAAACCGCTTTGCGCTTAGGCTCTGATTTTAAACAACATAATGATAAGATTGATATATTATTAAAGAGCAGCACGGTGGGTCGATGGGTAACACTGCTGCCTCACAGCAAAAAGGTCCTGGGTTCAACCTCAGGGTGGAGCGGCCTGGGTCCTCCCCGTGTCTGTGTGGGTTTACTCCAGGTACTCCGGTTTCCCCCCACAGTCCAAAGACATGCGTGTTAGGTCAATTGGTGTCTCTAAAAATGGCCCTTAGTGTATGAGTGTGTATCTGTGTGTGCCCTACGAAGAATTGGCGCCCAATCTAGGGTTGTTCCTGCCATTGCACCCAGAGTTGCCGGGTGGGCACCGGCTGCCCCGTGACCCCGTGGGGATGATAATGGATGAATGTATATATTATTAGCAAACAGTTGATAAGTGCAGTGGTTATTAGGTTGATAATTTGGGTGAAAATTGACCACAAGGCTGGGGGTTAAAGTCCTAGCAAGCTGCCCCTGTTTGGCCCTTGAGCACAACCCTTAACCCTCAAGTTCTTGGGTTGTACCTTTTATAAGTTTATCATTTGTAAATTGTGTTTGGATAAATGCTAAATGCTATGATTGTAAAACATATGGAGAAAAATAATCTGACATATGTTACATGGAGACTGAGTATTAATATTCTCTGAGCTTGATCATGATCTATTTACAGTGTCTATAGACAGTACCTTTATATCTTATGCAGTAAAAGAAGTCAGATGGTACATAAACAGTGTACAAAATCCATAAACAAGCTGTATCTCTGAGTTCCAGGCAAACTATGTAATCAGTATGGAAGGGCCATTTAACAACATAATTAATTAAGTGCAAATTAGGAAAAGCAGCATGGGTGACATTTCACGCCTCTTTACTTCTCAAACTCTTGTCTTTCCCACTTCCACTCCTGCACACCCTTGACCTTTGCTAGTTTCTCAGTATCGATTCATTTTGTTTGTCCATATTGTGAATCCTCATTAAGTTGCTCTGGCTGCATAAGGTTATGAGTCATCAGATACAGGTTTCATCCTTTATGCTTCAGCAAAGTCCTCGTTAAGACCTGCTGTACAGACCATCTTTACATCACATTGCATAATATCAAATTAAGTTACGGACTTAAGTACATTCCTGATTGACCTTTAAGAAAATGCAGGTTTGTGGTTACAGCTAGTAAACCCATTACTGTATGAATGTGTGTTTTTTTTAATGCGCCCCAAGTTTCACCTTAGGGCTTTTTCCCTAGTGGAGAAAGCACTGCCAGCACCACCCATACATTTAGTCATTTCCAGTTATTATGTAGCCCACAAATGATTTAATATTATGTCTTTTAGCTTTTAGATGGTCTCTCATGAACTACTAAGATACAGCTATAGGCTTTTAGCAGCACTCTTGTTTATACTGTTCCAGTCATCCTCTATTGGTAATTAATATAACATGCAGTTTTGCACAAGATTACATTATTTTCCCCCAAAGTAAGTTATTTTATGGATCCATGACTTGAATCAAATTACATCACTACCTTTATAGAAACACAGTTCAATGCAGCAAAAGATTTGTTTTAAGTTTGTTTGACAAACTTTGAAGCATAGCTCAGACCGAGACATGGACTCGTGGCCCCAGGAAACCCTTTCAGCAGTGCATACAATGGGTGCCCCTTGTGCTTTCCAACCCCATTCCCCAAACTCGCAAACATATGGTTAATGCACAGTAAAATTACCACATAAACTTAGACACGATATTTAAATTATGTTATGGATTAATATATAAAGATCAACAGCCTACGCATACAACTAGGCTCTCATATAGGCTTTGTGGTCTGTGTAATTGAATTGAAAGTAATTTGAAATAATGGTTGACTTTGTAACTGAACCAGCTTCTCCCATTTTCCTGTTCCTGATGTTTGCTATAAAAAGGGCCAATAAGTAGTAAAAAGCAGCTGTGCTTAATTAGCAGCTTACCTAAATTGGGGGTAGGACAAGCGGTGATGGAGTACCCCAGTGTACAAGTGGGCTTTACAGTCTTTTTTGAGCATATACACTAACAGATTGATGCCCTGTCCAGGGTTGGAATCTGTGCTGCTTCATAGGCCCTGGCCTGGGTTTTACAAGCCTGAATAAGATTAAAAGGACATGGAATATTAATTAAATCAGATGTTTTTATGTATTGCCCAGAAAAGAGGGATGCTAATCTTTGAACTGTAGCTGACACAGCATTTATTTTGCAAGTTATACATTCAACATGGTCAAATGAGGTACATTACACACAGTCTAGATGGAGAGCTGCAGCTTTAGTCATTGCTTAAAATAGTCACTTAGAAAGGTGATCCCTGTGGAGAGGTTGTCAGACTGTTGGGGATGAGAGCTGTGTATGCTGCCCACACAACTCTCACTCTCTCTCTCTAGAAATCTAGCACAGCTTATCTTCCTCTATACCTGAATTCCAAATTTGCAGCTGACCTCCCGAGCCAATCTTCAAGGATGTCTTGATATTTGTTTTTCACTTAACTCACGCTTATATTTTTAGCGGCATACCACACCACGCCACACCTGCATTCAGAATACACCACTGAATTATGGAGATGATCTTTATTTTAAAAAATAATCTTTTCCCCTCATGTTCTCTAACTCAAATAATTTCAGAAAGTTGTCTTTCCATCCATGTCTATTCACCACAGCTTATACCTTCTGGCTTATTTGTTTCTTAGCAGCATTCATTGCAAACATTTTTTGATTTAAGTAGAACAATCTTACCCAAAAATAGTCTGAAGCGTGGAGCATTCAACGATCATCCCCTTCAAACTGATCAGGAGTCAAGCTCAGAAAATACAGAACACAAGGCAAGGAACAATTCATCTTGGACAGAGTGCCTGTATTTTGAACGTCATTTGGAGTAGTCTGTTCACATGTTGGGATATTTTTGAGGGGTGGGAAGATGCCACCCCAAATAGCCGATACTGGGGCAGGCAGTATCCCTTTGCTGCATAATACTAAAGCAAAAAGTAAATTGGGATTATGGTTAAACTGACCAATATTGAAAATATAAACACAGATTCTTTGATGTCAGTGGACAATGACAGTCTAATTTACAAATTATGAAAGAATTCTAATAAAATATTCTTGATGTTCGAGCTTAATGATTAATAAGTTTAGGAGTGGAATTTAAAGTATAGAAAAATACATTTTTAAAGATTACTTAAAAAGTATTTAATCGGCCCATTAGGATTTAATTACACTGAATAAATAAGATTGCAAACGATCATACAGTCAGCCATAAAACCAAAATGTAATCACATGATCTAATCTCAGGCTAATTATGATCAGATTATAGCTTGCCGTGATAAAATCAAATAAGGCCTCACCACATGTCACTTTATTCTATCTGGTTGTTCGACATCTGTGTCACACGTGCACTAAAGAAGGCCAGTACAAAGCCCTGATAAGAGACAGGTAATTATGTACACTTTCACCCTGAAGCAGCAGCAGGAGCTACACTCGTCTTAGCTGCTAGCCAAGCAGGAAATTGTCTGTGCGAAGGCGTATGTGAGAGCTTAGGGGATTGATTCTCCTTAGGGAACGACAAGTGCCTCCACACTTCATCACTTTAAAGTAATAAGCTGGTGCATATTGTGACGGACGTCATAATGATCACCGTATTTATTAACACGACACACAATCTTTATAGTGTTATTATAAACTGTTTAATGATTGTTGTGAACGTTTTGTTTTGCAGAGCTTGGTACAGTGGTTCAGACACATCTGTTTACATGAGGTACAAAGCTAAGCAGAGAAACCAGAAAGAAGGTGAGAGTGTTTTTCTTTATATACTGTATTGGGACATTCACAGTAAAATATCCCTTCATGGTAGAACATCACATCAGTATTTACATCCTGAACATCTCGTTTCAAAACGGTGGTCAATAGTAGGGCTGGCTCAATACCATTTTTTATGTCCGAAGGATATTATCCTTAAGCTTAAAATAACTCCACACAGCTGACATGATGCTAGCTAACAGTTTTAACTCAAGTTCCAGCTATTGCTCACGTGACACATCTCTGTTTACAGTGTGTCGTCCAAATTATAGTAAAGCAAAAACGTTATAGGAAAGATATCGGATTAAACTGTTTTTTCTCCCAATCCGATCTCCGATCCAGTGGTTTTACAACATATCGGGCCAATACCGATACAGAATATCGGATCGGTACAGCCCTAGTCAATGATCACTGTTGCTGTAACAGCCTTTACACTTCTAGAAAAGCCGTCCACTTGGTGTGGGATGATCATTACGATCATTCACTTCCACTGGGCACCAAGGCCTTTAAATGACGCTTTCTGTCGAGGTCTGGATATCTGAGCTCAAAAGTAGCTGAATCCACTAATTTGAAGAACGTGTGTCCACACATTTCTGGCCACGTGCTCCAACAAAGACAGTACTACACTATACTAAGCAGCTCTTACCAGTGTTGAATCCAAAACACCCGTAAAGGACAAACAGTGCAAAAACATAGCAGTGCAAATTTTACCCTACTGATATTGTAGAGCTGATATCATTCCTACTGTTATTTTTATTGTTTAAGGTAAAACCTCTACAGTACTGTGCTAAAAGTCTTGATAGATTTGTTGTTTTAGCAATGGTATAATGACTACAGTTTAAACTTGGATTTGTCACTCCATAAACTTATAGGCAGTGGTAGCCTAGCGGTTAAGGTACTGGACTCTGGACCAGATGGTCCAGGGTTCAAATTTCACCTCTGGGAACCCCATCTCAACTCTGCCAAGCTGCCACAGTTGGGTCCTTGAGCAGGGCCCTCAACTCACCATTGCTTGAATTGCAAGACTGTATGAGTTGTAAGTCGCTCTGGATAAGGGAATCTGCTAAATGCCATGAATGTAAATGTAAAATGTATTTTCCAATTACCTTAATTCTAATATTTGTAAGCTTTAGCATATATCCTTTCCCTTCTAAAATATGTTCTCTTCTGTTTGTATTCCATTAAAGACACTGAGAAATGATTTTATATGGTCATTATACCATTGCTAAAACAATGACATATCTAATATTGTGACAAGACCTTTGCACATACATTTATAAAATTTTGTCAAATTTCATTATGGTTTAAAACTCCTACATTGTATTTTGCAATAAGATAACTTTCGTCTTTCTATTTCAATGGCTTTAACATTAAAGTGCATGATCATAAACACAGTCCCTTCACTGACATGTAGAACATTCTTATAAGTACCTAGGACCCAGGACATGTTTATACACTGCTGACAAAAAAGAGGGGATATTTCTAAATGAATCTGTAGCAATAAAAAAAAAAAAAACATTTGATTTTATTAAACAAGATAATCAGAAAAGCAAATTAATAGTCAAAGAAAGTTGTTGGATTATGCAAATGAGATGTAAAAATTAGTGTGATTGAGTAGGAAGTGATATATTCATGGGGGTGAACAGAAAAATGTCAAACTGGACGAGAGTGCCCCATGTTGACTGTTCAGTATGGTGTATGGTCACCCAAGACTAAAAGTGATGGGGTATGGTCAGGATCAGATTATTCAGCAGTTCATGTGGGATCCTCGTTTTATTAATTTTGAAATATCCCTTAATTTTTGTGAGCTGTGTATTTATCAGCAGGTATCTGCAGGACAGGACGGAGTAAATCGGACATCATAAACATTCTAGGTTTCAAAAGAAAAACAAGATTAAGGTTTTTGAGCTGGAGGGATCCGGAAGAAAAATACACTCCAGTTTAGTTTACGAGGATCAATGCTGGAGTTAAGCTGTTTCGGAGAACATGGGTGTTTTGAAGACATCACCAAACACATAACACAAATAAGCCTGCAAAAAGAAATTAAAATAATAGCACAAGCCAAAGTAAAAAATGGGCCCGATATCTAACTGCACAAGGCAATCAAGCTTGATCTGTTCAACACCTCCATTCAGTGTTTTTTCACCCTTTCAGAACATGGTGATCGTTTTCAGATGTAGGTCTGAGATGACTGGGACATTAGATACAAAAAATGTGGATGAATAAACGGAAACATTTGCCAGAAAAGTATCTTGATGTGAATTTGATAAGCCTAAGAACAAAAACTGAATATAACACTAGCAATAAAATGTGCTTTTCTTTTCTAAAGCAAGTCTGTCTATTAGTGCATATTCATTTACATTTCCAGCATTTAGCAGACGCCCTTATCCAGAGCGACTTACAATTAATACAGTCTTACAATCCAAGCAA
>JAUZSU010177360.1:0-12769 GCA_034780255.1 Parotocinclus maculicauda | reverse complement strand
GTTGACTGTACACGACAGAAATGGGAGTCGCTTAGTGCAACTTCCGTTTTGGTGTGTACAGGGGTTCCCTACGGTGACTCAGCTACCACTGTTTGACTGAGAACAGTTTAGCATAAGAACAGATGCTAAGAACGGATGGTGTTTTGACTGAATTCGTGCTTTACATCGCAGCGGGAATATTGCACAGGGACTTGTAGAGCGGAGCCAGTAGAGCTTCGTCTGACTTTTCAAAACCAGTCAACAAAACGTTTTTCTAAAACGTAATTAAAAAAATCATAAAAAATATATATACGTTTGATGGACTAATAATGCATGAATTTGCATTCAGATATTAAAAACAGCCCAATTCTAAAAATATGCTGACATTTAGAATTGGCCTTGGAGCACATAACAGTGATGCTACACGACGACCTTCAACGTTCTACGAAGAGAAACCACGCGTTGGACGTAGACCAGCAGATTTTAATTGCTTTGCGGTTTTACGCTACCGGTAATTTCCAGCAGGTCATCGGAGACACGTTAGGCGTAGATAAAAGCACGGTATCGCGTGTTGTACAAAATGTAACTGATGCTTTGTTGAAATGGACAGACGATGTAATTTCTTGGCCAACCGAAGATAACAAACGGAGAGTGCAGGAGGGGTTTCACTCTTTAGGTGGATTTCCTGGAGTCATCGGTTGCATTGACGGTACTCATGTTAGAATTCAGGCACCAACGCAAGATGAATCAGCCTACGTCAACCGCAAGGGGTATCATAGCATAAATGTGCAGGCCGTCTGTGATCATGAAGGTATAAACATTTGCATAAACAGTCAAACACTCACATTTCTAACACATTAGTCGAGATGATTTTCACGAACGTCCAAACACTATAGATTATATAGATTTACCGTTGAGAGTGAACTCCCTTTAATGTAACCTGAAGAGACATAAAATACCCCCTTTTCTAGCCCTGTCTAGTGTGCATGCATTATTGTAACGCACCTGACACGTCATAATAATGCTTGTACATGTCATCAATTGTTTGAACTCAAATAAAAGTAAATAGTATCGTAAGTGGTCTATTTGGTCATTCCCCATTTAAGACAGTTGAAAGAATATATTTGACAATATACACACTATCATTAGGCCTACTAATCTACAGTGTGAAATGTGTTATACAGTATATTGTCGAAGATGAGAGATATGATCGTAATCTAGAGGTAGGCTATTTGAAAACCGGATGATTCTATGTTAATAGGCCTATATGAGTACATGCACAATTATCAAATTATTGTGCAGTTTGAGTCCAATATTTTCACACACGAATTCAATCTAGCACAAAGAAAATTGACATAGCAGGGGCGGATCTAAGTGTGTTTGCAAGCGGGGTCTCAATCGCAATCATACGACTATTACATATAACAATAACATAATGTAGAATTTGATGAAGCAAACGAAACCGTTCTATCGATACGGAATTAAAGGTACAATATCATACTTGCATAGGGAATAATGGTCGTACATATATTTACTTTTACTTTTCCTATTTGGGTATGCACCAAAATGTGACAATAGAAAAACGAATTGGAAACTACAATATTTACTGTAAAAGGTAGCATATTATCAGCATTAAAATAATTTGAAGTACTAGGCCTACATGTTAGTAAGATTCAATGCAGTATATAATCACGTGATATTATAATGCACACACAGTTGTAATTATTACCTATGATTTCCTATGTATTCTCCATTGAAACGACTACTCTCTGAACACATTGTTATAAGTGTACAGCTCAGATCATGGGTACACTAAGTGTTACACCTGTGCAAAAAATTGAATTGCAAGATAATGCATGCTAAGTGACATTGTTTTATTGTTTACTATGTATAGAAACTAAAAAGTGAAGAGACGGAAAAAGAGAACTTAATACTTGACTTTGATAGGCTTTCAATTTCGCCAAACGCGCGAAATTTCGGCTAAATACCGAGTGTTCGTTTATGTGAGTTTAAGGGCAGTTTCAGACATATATTACAGAAACACGTTACCAAGAAGATTTACACAAATATATCTAACGAAGAACAGGAATTTAAAAAATTTGAACAAAAAAATTCTGAATTTTTTTTTGGAAAAAAGAAATGTTAAAAAATAAAAGTTTAAAAAAAAAAAAAAATTAAAGAAATTTTAAAAAAGAAATGAAAAAAAATTCACCTACATTTTCATAAAATTAGTGAAGCATCATTATTATTTTTGAAGGTGACACCATTCTGTGCAGAAGAATGCACACAATATTTCGGTGTAGAAGATACACAAAAGTATCATTAATATGTAGCGATGGCAACGAATAGCAAAAACGATATTCGAATATTCGATTCATTGACTATTCGAATATATATTCAAATATGACTTATTCGAATATTCGGAACTACACACATCTAAATAATTATCATTTGAAGTATGTCGACAATTAATGACCTGGGGCTCCATGTTTACAAACAACATGATAATTATATGTGCATAATAAAAACTTAATATCCATGACAATTAAGCTCCCGTGTGTCAACAATGTCCACAATTACAGTGTCAGAAAATGCATTGGGAATCACAAATGAAGTCAAGTATCACACCACATAATCAGGATTAATTTTATCCTCTATGTCAGAAACGTGCTGAACGTTGTTCCTTGTTCAAAAATATAATTTTGTCCACTGTAAACCCGGTTGTGTAACTTGTTGAGCAGTAGACTACGAGTCCGTTGCTCAGAACAGTTGTAGCATACAAAAGTCGTAACTCAAATTTTCAGAACCCACTAGAAATGTAAGCCATGAACTACTTGTATCGCTGCAATAGCTTTAGCTAACCATAGTATCAAGTAGTGTAGCCAGTACAGTGTTTTGTGCAATGGACTTACACTTATAGTGGGGTTCCAAAATTTTGACTTGCAACTACAAGAGCAGTGGATTTGTTTCACTTTCTGATCTAGACTTTCTTGTGCATTTCAGAACATTGCTATTGTTTTCTGCCGGGTGTTTACCACTTATGTGGTTGCTGGTCTGGGTTCACAGGTTATTGCGGTTTCGTCGTTTTGGTGGCCTGAGATGTGTCACTGTCCATGGTCCTGTAAGGTCCTGGTGTTCGCAGATCCCATCTCCTCTGCAGCCATTGCAAAAGCAAGAGCGTTCTCTAGATGAAACAACAAACGGCTGAACACCTTTTACACAATGGATTTTGTGCGTGTCTTTCAGTGCTTTTGTCTGGGTGCGCTCTGGCCTGTTTCTGTTGACATCAGCTACATCCACATACATGAACCTTCTCTTTGTGTGGGAATGGTCCGTTCCTTGTCGTGGGAGGCTCAGGCGTTTGGTACAAAAGTTGTAGAATTCTTTTGCAGATGGCACATCCGCTTGATTTGCAGCAGCAGCTCGGTTGACACATTTCTTAATTACGCCAATTTCCCTGTCACAAGGACCTTTGCCATGCCTACTTCCAAAAAAGTGGCGTTCAGTTTTAATTCCTAGGTCCGATAGGGCATGCGAACAGTCAACAAAACCAATTCGATTCTTATATTGGGTGGGTGCGCCATCTGAGAATGCGATGATACAACTGAAGACCACACACTCTCCAAGAAGCAGCTCAACTGATTTTGCTAGGAAATGTTGCACACCATGATGGTCGTGTGTAAGGTCGTTGCTGACAAAGACGATCGAGTCAGTCACGATTTGTTCACATTCGGGCTCTGTACATATGTATGTCACGACAACTGGGTGCAGGGTAGTTTGAATATTATTCCAGTGGAATCCTTGAGGTGCATCTTGTTGTCTTGAAGCGTAGTTTTCTGCATAGTCCATGCAAACGATGACAGTGTTACCTGGAACGTCACTTGTGACACTGCGGTATTGTTGGAATTGCCATTTAGCGTTCAGCAGGTGACGGGAAAATGGAGTGAGATCTACCTTGAGGTCTTCAATCAGATCTTTGAAGGAGGTCTCTTTTCGTACCTTTGTCAGTCTACTTGAAGTGGCATTAAAAGCCACGTTCTCCCACTTCCACCAGGTGACAAGTGAATAACAGAGTGTCTCATCATGCAGAGCTGGTGTTAGATGGTCTTCAAGGAGAGATAGTCCACAGTCGTGACACTGCCTGTCAAGGCAAACCTTCTTGCATTGGCCGTCATGCTTGGGACACAAGGTAAGTCTGCTGGCCTCAAAATGGTCTTGGATCTTCAAGTGAGGGTACTTTGAAAGGTGTGAATTGAGTACCGTTAGTTTCAAGTCCACATCGACACAATATTCACATAGACACTCGCGAAATTTGTGCGATGTAAATGGCAGTACCCGTCTTGGTTTAAGCTTTTTGAATGTACTGAAAGCTATGTCTGGGCCGCCCTGCTCTTTATATTGGTCATAGGCTGATTTCAGAGACGTCTCCATCACTTTCCGTGGCTTGACAATACCTTCTTCTACTACAGCTGATCTTGCATCGGGTAGATCTTTGCTAATTCCACTTTCAAAAAAAATCTTTTACTGCTTTAGCTGTTTCTTCTGGAATGGCGTCCTTGCGCTTTACCCTGTGGTCTTCCCAGCTCTCCTGGGAACTAGCTGATTTAACCTTCATTTTCAATTTTCGGCTGATTCCCATGTGGTTAGCCAACGCTTTGTTCTTTGCAAGTATGGCGCTAGCATACAGTCTCCGCAGCTTCATAGCTTTCACTGATCTCTTCATTTTCGCCTGTGTCATATCCTCCTTCACAGCTGTTGCAACACTGCTGTCAAAGTCCAATTTTTGCTTGCATGATGGACTAGATATGCCAAGCCTAGTGTTTACTGTTTGCTTGGTATGTGGTGTCAAAGCTTTCAAACCTGCAAGGATTACTTCAGCACGGGCAGTGAGCTCAACAGGTAGACTGTTCAAGAACTTCTTGCGAAACCTCGACTTGGCAGTCCGCATGGCCCCACTGGACAAAGACGAACCTTCACTTGATACAGGGTCTGATGTACTTGGAGTGCCAGATGACTGAGTGACTGGTGTTCTGCTGCCATTTTCTTTGTTTGCCTTGTACAGCTCACGTCCTTTCTTGTTGATGCTAAGTTTTTTCAGCGGATGCATGCTGGCTCTCTGTCTTCTCTTCTTTTCTCTGTTGATTCTGCGCACTTGCTCTGTCAGCTTTCGAGTTGATAGAGATTCAATGAATGCTTTTCTTTTTTTCACCCTGTTTCTGTATTTTTGCTGACGAATCAGTTGTAGTTCTTTGTTATGTTGAATAACAATTTCTGATCTTCTGGCCATGTAGTTTATTTTTCTAGCAGTTTCCAACTTCCTGTATTTACGGTAAACCTCAGGATTTTCCTTTCTTCTGTCCCTATACTCTCTTGAGTAGTCTTTTGGATTTCTATGCTGTTGACCCTGCTGAGGCTCCATGTCTGAAAGACAAATAGGGAAAGTAAACAACAGATTGTGCAGGACAATATAAATTTAATTCCTGCTTGCAAAATTCAAAGTAGTTTAATTGGCAAACTAAAAAAATAAATTGGGCAGCAGCTCCCGCCCAATATTCGCTTTTAACACCCCCAGATAACGGACCTTCCTAATCCTCACTCGATTCAAAGATGTCTGAATTTCCAATCTAATCAAAATTCGATGCGAAATCTTCGCTCCAACGAAATTTGGACATACGCTCAACAACGATCTAACATAGCTCCATATCCAGCCGTGTCAGAACGACCTTTGACCTCATCAGCCGTCTTCTATCGGCTAGGATCGGTGATAGCTCGGTTATACGTATGGACTATTAATCACACTAAAGAGTGAGAAGGTTCTACCAGCAAGTTCAGAATGTAAACTTCTACTTTACGCGATAGTGAAAGTGAGCTGTGATTGGTTAAGGTCAAAGGTCGATATGACACGACTTTCAATGGAGCTATGTTATATTGTTGTAGAGCGTATGTCGGTATAATATGGGAGAGAAATTTTGTATCTAATTTTATTAGATTGTGTCAATTTCCAAAAGTATTTTAATTGGCAGAATGAACAAAAAATTGGCCCAATCCCGCCCAATATCCACTGTTAACACACCTGCCTGATCTTCACTGGGATCAAAGATGTTTTTTGGTTTTCTACACCGTTTACCACGCCGAGGCTCCATGTCTGAAAGACAAATAGGGAAAGTAAATAACAGATTACCGTATATTCTCTATTAATACGGACCCTCTAATAGTTCGGACACCTAAATTAATCGGCGAAAATAATTTATTTCCGACCCTAAATATACGGACATGAGCATTTTTTTCAAATTGGAATTTTCTAATTATTCGGACACGGTGATTTTTTTCAAAGACAAATGTTTTTTTTATCTGTTTGAGCGTTAGTTTTAATGAGACTGACATTGTTCGTTCCCGACTTGTTCTAAGTGCGTACCTCGTTCTAGTACGAGGTACGCACTTAGAACAAGTCGGGAACGAACGCAATTCGAACAACTGCCTGAATGGGAATTGAAAAGCATATGTTCAATGCTTTATAAACAGCAAACTTGAGAACCGGGAAAGTGGGAGTAAACCAGACGACCAGAAGACATTTAAGGCGACTCTCCCGATAATAAAGCATTAAACACGCTTCTCAATGTTGTTGTTTATAAAGCATTGAACATGTCATATGCTTTTCAAATGAGACTGACATTGTTCGTTCCCGACTTGTTCTAAGGGCATGCGTACCTCGTTCTAGTACGAGGTACGCACTTGGAACAAGCCGTGAACGGACGCAATTTGAACAACTGCATGCTGCCCCTGGTCTGAATGGGAATTGAAAAGCATATGTTCAATGCCTTATAAACAGAAGAATTGCCTCAACATTGTCTTCTGGTCTTGTGCACAACCAAATATCTACTGTGGAAGTGTACCTACCACATCAGGTAAGAATGAAAGTGTACCACATCAGGTAAGAATGGTAAGAATGTTAATTCTTCAGAAGCCTTGTAGAAATGGCATGTAGAATATAGCCAAGATATTTATGTAGCAACATGCACTGCACACTGCAAGATTTTCACTAAAGAAATCATACACATTTGTACAGGTTCTACATTTTCCATTACATGTCGCATATATCATCTATATACTTCGAACGAGAGACGGGCGTACTTCGTTCTAATAAGCCCGTACATCGTACTGGTCTGAATCGAAATTGAACAGCATACTAGTATGTTCAATGCTTTATAAACAGCACAAATCTCTGGTTTACTCTGCCATTTGAGGCAGTTCTCCTGATTATAAACAGGTCAGGGACGACCGTCGTTCGAAGTACGTACTTCCTTCGACGTACGTACCTCGATCGAGGTACGGGCGTACGTCCTTCGAAGTACGCTAGATATAATCTATTTTTGTCACCTGTCGGCTGGCTAGCATCAGTTTTTCGCAAATAACATTGCTAAATCTTTTTATATAAAGTCTGTGTTGATTTGCTGCTGACAACTAATCATGTTGAATATAGAAAATACTAATTTTAACTCTTGAAAGGTGTCATAACCTATTTTGCAATCGTAAACAACGGAAGATCGAGTTGCCACGTGAGCAAATAGTGGACTAATTTGAAAGATTTCGTAAATATGGTTATGACGGCAGTCATATAAGTACATGTATCCTTTAAAACAATGTCTTGTGCATATATTCCATGTCACCATTTCAATTTTCTATGACCGTTAACAGAAATATTCATACAAATGTCGTCCGATTTCCCTGCCATTATCATAACATACCCAGTTTTCACGGCTCCCCGATTTCCCGATAGCCAGCTGATAGCGTCTCATCAGCGCATGCACAATGGTATATATTTATTATTTTCGATTAAATATGGTTATTTGGAGATCTACAGATCGGTGTCATGTCTTTATCAGCTGTTTATCAAGTTTTCAGTACAAATATCCTGCCGTATCCCATTTCCGCCACGTACCTATTTTCACCACTATATTATATTGAAATGTGAAGCGGCTGTAAAATATATTATACCACTGGGCTTCACATTTCGCGCGGACGATATTTGTAATGAAAACTTGATAAACAGCGGATAAAGACATGACACCGATCTGTAGATCTCCAAATAACCATATTTAATCGAAAATAATAAATATATACCATCGAGTTACCGGTTTTCGGGGTATTAAGGTTCGAAGCGAGCTACGCATGAACTGTTGCAGATTGCATCTAAATTAGCATGTTAAATGTAAAGAACACACACTTCCTCGTTGTTTTATCACAAAATACTGCTATTGTTATGTTTAGAGTTCGCAAAGTCGTCATATCGGCAGCCACGAGACTGACGTTTCCCGTTTTCGTAGTAAACAGAAAAATGTGTGTTTACGGAGATCTAGTTGTAATAAAATTCAAATTATTTTAGAAACTGTTTGTCAACATTCCGTTGCACAAATAAACCACAAACTAGTTCAAATAATCTCAATTTCCCATAAATAAAAATATTAACAAAAATACGAGATCCAATCTGAAAAATGACGAAATTAATACTAAAATATCTTGAAAATGAAAATGTGTCTATTCAAAATACTAGAATTTTCATTTTATATAAAGACATATAAATTCGTTTGTAAAATTAATAAACATTGACAAAATCCATCTAAGAAATTGCCTAAACGGGATCCCGCGTATTTTGAAATCGACAAGACACATTCCATTGCGTGCACGTGAATATCATGCTAGACATGCCAACGAGCAGACGATGTGTCTGTAATATTTTTTAGAGCTTGCAATTATTTATTTGCGAATTTTGTACACCACGGTAAAAAGTGCATTAAGCTAAAAGGCACATTTTCTAATGTTTCACATTGTTGGACTGCATACTTACGTTTGCTGGTGGGATTTATACTCATTCTGCGCGATATAACGGGGGAAGTGTCAGACGTCAAATATATTCGACAAGTGGTGTGATTCTTTGAGTTTTGGAGGAGGACGTAGCGTTTTAGTAAGTACTACGAAATCGAGGTTACTCCGAAATGGGGACACTACACGGTATACATAATAAGTTTAACTGGATGGATTTTAATAATGACAGAACGACATGTTTTTTTTTGTAGCAAAATGCAGTGTTTATAATCTAAGCCTCAGCCTCAGGCTCAGGCTGCCAAACACGTACATTGACGGGTGACGTCATACTTTATTGACAGTCACCTGCTCATTTCAATCGACAAAAATAGGAGTTTTGAGGCTATGATGATATAGATCAGTGATATAGATGTGTTCAGAACACTCTAGCCGTTACATACATTGATCTTTATGAATCTGTGGCTTTGAATAAACTAATTTGAGTTGATTACATTTTCCCCAGCAAAACGCGCACCTTGTGACATGTCTGTGTGCGAGCGAGAACTGACTGTTGCATGGACTCGATCTGCTAAAATGGTCAATGTGGACTAATAACAAACTGGTGTGGATGAAAGTCTATTTATATAAAAGCAGTAGACCTATATGCATCAAAACTATTAGTTTTATAAAGATTAAGACAATTATCCTGTGCATCTATCGCAATAAAAAATATGTCAAACTGACGTGGCAGAATGTCGGCTGCTGATTTCTTTTCTTGCGAATCTTTGAGTCCAAACAGTTATAGAAATACTCATCCAAAAATATAGTTTGTTGTTTTCAGAGGACGACAATAAATAATAAATATACGGTTTAAGATATTAGCAAAAAGTATTACGCCGTTTAATTTTATTTGTATTAAATGTGGAACACAAAGGCACTGAACGTTAAATGGACCCCAATTTTCTTGACATGTCAAATCGCCGATAGAATTTTTCAAACATGGACAAAATCTGAACCTACACAGAGTTAGCATGACTACCATTGAAACATAATTAGTGATTTTTGATAACTATAATTATCAAATGATCAAATAATAATACTTGCCATGGCTGTTCTGAACAGGATTTTGCTTTTATTTGCATTTCATTCGGTCAAAAATACACCACGACTGGCACGAGATTTTATTGTGGTCATCAATGTTTTACTAAGCACTGGTATTTTATTTATTTTTACTTTTTAACATTCACTGTAATTTATGTCCTTTAAATGCAAAAATTTGATAGATATTATATCTTGCAAAGATTTTAAAGGCATAATATCACAGATGTAGATGGCCGCAATTGACCAAATACGAGTTATAGATGCAAAGTATATTCAATTAGCATCCGTTTCATCACTTTTGTATCACCAAAAAGCCTTCCATGTATCTACGTCAAGGGGAAATCCATCCTCACCCCCATCAGCTCAAACTCCTGACAGTGCCGTCGGTGCACCGAGCTAGCTCCATGCACATAGGTTCTAGCAGCACTGTGAGGAGTTTTGAGATAAATCTCCGAGTGCCACGCCCACAAACTCCGCCAGAGCGAGACTTGTGGTATTTGTAGACTCACTAACATTCCAGATTACAAGTGCCCTTTTAACTTGTTAAATGTTAATTAATCTTTCGTACTTACCAGCCTACCACATTGAAGAGGATCACAATGTCAATGGAAATTAGATTTTTACTGTTTGTGACATCGTCGATCAGCAATATTTTTCTTATTTTTCTTTTGTTGTATATGTTTTGTGTGTTTGTCTGACTAGGTTACGTGTGTAATTATTCTATTTATTTTATTGTAATTAAATAATTCTTATGTGCTGTCATGCATTTATCTTGTCTATTCTATTCATATCATTCAACACTATGATATGTAGCCTACTATAATGACTATTGCATTGCCAAATAAACCTATCTGTCTGTTCAGAAACATTCTGAACATCATCAAGCCTGTTGTAGTAACATTTCAAAATAGCCCCTCTGAGTGTGGGTAGGGTAGAGAGAACCGCAACAATATAATACTAGTAATACATGTATACCAATAATTTTGTTAATGCATGACAGGGTCATTTGTGCAGTAGGTTGGCAATGAGACATATTTAGCAATTAGAGAAAATGAATTAGTGCAGTATCTCTAGATTATTACTTTAAAAAATATTTTTTTAAAACTTTGAACAACAATAGATAGCTGATGTTGTTCTTTTATATATATCCGAGTTGCACGTCTTTCAAAGCCTAGCTACACCTATAATGATGAGTACATGTAGTATATTTTTAATTATCACCTGAGCATGTGAAACAGGACCACTGCCGATCCTGGGATTCAAACCTGAGTTGCTGGATTGCGAGTCCAATGCTCTACCGAATGAGCCAATGGTATATCACACCCGGCTACACATGCATTGTATTATTGTAGTCATGATAGTAAAACAAATGATTCGAGGAAAAGTTTTGAAACATGCAAGCTGTGATATGAGTGAAATAATCCATAAAGTTATTTTGTTTTAAAATTGGGGTCTAGAGCTGCTTTCAAGATTGTTTTACTGATACCAGGCTTGTCAGTTTAGAGCAAGAGTAAACCCACAATATCTGTAGCATTGAATGTTACAGTAAACATGCAACCATCGGCTGGTACTGACAGATGAACAGTGATAACTGCATTGCCACAGTACAGACAGTGCATCCTATGATCAATATGTCAGAAAAGTAACTTTAAGAACACTGATGCTGGGCCCCAAGACATGGAATGGAACCCGGCACCTTTGGGTACCACCCGCCAACCCAGATTTACTAACCATTCTGACAAAATAATGATATGATTTTTTATATATATATCTGTAATCTAGAAGTGCAGATAATCCTTGGTTAATAACAAGTTCCAGTCAATCCAGGTCTACTGACAAATCATAATTCTGGAATAGGCCAAAGAAATTAAAACTAAAGTTCAGCATACTATAATTACAACACTTAATATTTTCCTTTTATGATTGTTTTTATTAGAAAGCCATGAAAGAAAATCATTCACAAACAGGCAGTAGCTAGGGACAGCTGAAACTTGAAAGGCAAGTTATTTATTACAACATGGAAGTGCTAATCTCTTGTGAGATCACTTTGTCAGCTTTACATCTGAATGTTGTCTGGATAACTTGGCCTATATAGATTTGTAGAAATAGTAGTCATTCAGTAAGTACATGTAGTACATTGTGAATTACAGTTTATTAACATATTTCATGATCAAATGTATTTTACCTGAAAGTGTATACCGGTATGCATTTGATTTGTCTACACAAGAATATTATATTAGGCAACAAGCTACATTTTCTGCTACATGTTCTGCATGTCCCACAGGTTTTCCATATTTTCAGATGTCTTACATTTTCATAATTAATAAAAAATGTGATAAATCACAATAATAATATATATCAACTAACAAACAATCTGCGCTATTCCCACTGTGTGCCAAGTTGTCTCGGAACTGTGGGCAGAATTGTCTTGGAAGTCTGGGCCGAGCTGTCTCCTGTGTGCATACCAGGCCCCGAGATTACGAAACTTTTCTGAGTACGATTTCGTACTCGACTCAGAATTTTGTTCATAAAATGTCATGTGACGTCATAGTCTGAGTATGTTTTTGTGCTCAGAAAGTTTCGTAATCTCAGGGCCAGGTAGTTATCTGGGCCCAAATGTTTGGACCGAGCGGTCTCATGTGGGTCAAGTTATCTGGACTGAGTTCTTGGATGGGCCCAGATGTCTCGGAAGTCTGGACTGAGCAGTCTCATGTGGGTCAAGTTATCTGGACAGTGCAGCTGCTGATTTCCGAGTTGTCTGGAACGAGATGTTAGAATTCCATCTGAAAGATAAATAATATACAACATATAATATATATACTGCATCAGTGCATAACAGATAAATTATTTGGTACATTTGGAAATATAGAATTCAGAATATGACCTT
>JAUZSU010177349.1:0-12770 GCA_034780255.1 Parotocinclus maculicauda | reverse complement strand
TTACAGTATTATGCTTCGCATGCTGAGTACCTATACATTGTGTTGTAGATCGTTTCGAAAAACTTGTTAGCAAATTTTTTTTTCAATGAACAAAGTTCGTAAGCAACAGTAGTTCTTGTTTGTACGTTCGCTATTCATGTAAATCGCATAATAAAGGTTTAATAAACATTTAATTTGTTACATAGTACATCCCCTCTTATAACATAGGGCATGTTTGTTTAATCGGACCAGCCGGTTATTAGGTCCAAAACCATCGCGTCCCGATGTGGTCCCATTAACCGGAATCGACTGTATTATTAAAGATACAACACTATGTGCAAAGTATTTAAACTACTATGTGAATACGGTAATGTCTGGTCAACATCCATTTCGGTCAACGTAATTTTTTACAGAACATTCTGTAGACATTAAACAACGCACATGCAATTGATCAGCAGGGACGAACTGGTGGAATCGACCCAATAAATAGCAAATTACAAATATAAGACGGTGGTGAAGAAATCCATCCATTTGCATTACCCACCCGCGCAACTCTGGATGCAAGGGCAGAAGACGGGGCGCCAATTGGGGAAGAAATGTTGAAGATAATTACCTTAAAAGCTGTCTGAACAGTCAGATGCCATTACAGAATTTTCTAGATGTAGATAGTCAAATGACTATACTTGAGTTGTTCAACTAAGATCAATCATGACTTGGTACTTGAACTAGAACTGGCATTAACCTGGCAATCAAAATGTGGGAAAATTACTAATAAAATTACATTTTTTGAAAACCAGATGCCATGTTCACACACATATTCCATTAACAGACACCAAATTTCAGAAGACTAATGGATACTTTTTTGTAACATTTTTAACATCATTTCGATTTTTTATTCATCAGATATATAAAACGTTTTCACTTGGTTGTTTAAAATATGGTGAAGCTACATTTTGTTTGCCATTTTAAACTTCTTTTCAGTTATTTATTTTCTTGCCAAGTTTGTTTTTTTATTTGGAAAGTTGAACGAGAAAATCTGTGATGTGTATCGTTTTGCATTGTTTAAACCTCATAAATAAAAATGGAATGTTTTTTTATCAATAATTAATCAAATTGATAAAAAAATAGAATAGCAAAATAGTATTTTGAATCAAATAAAATTGTGAATACAATGTATTATTACTCCCCCTACTTGTGAATTGTTAATACAGAAAATAAAATTAAACACTTTATGACCACTGTCGGGCAGCACGGTGGCTCGATGGGTAGCACCGCTGCCTCACAACAAGAAGGTCCCGGGTTTAATCCCTAGGTGGAGCGGCCTAGATCATCTCTGTGTGGAGTCTGCATGTCCTCCCCGTGTCTACGTGGGTTTACTTTGGGTACTCCAGTTTCCTCCCACAGTCCAAAGACATGCGTATTAGGTTAATTGGTGTGACCCTTAAAAGTGACCCTTAGTGTGTGACTGTGTGTGAGGTTCACAATGGACTGGGCACCGCCTGGCCTGCAACCCTGTGTAGATTAAGTAGAATAAATGAATGACCACTGAAATCTGGAGTTAGAGCATCATAATTAACCACACTTAACTTATAGCACTGACTTGACTTGGTTTACTTGAATATTATCGCAATATTATCACATCAACTTTAACAAAAACAGAGCGAAGGTAGAGGTGATACACACCTCTGTTATTATGGGGTACATTTCATTGCGTTAATGTAGACATGTTGATAAAAAATCACTGTTCAAGGCTGCACATGCACATGACACAGGGCCAAACAGCTTTTAATAGAGGGGGTGATCAGAATGCTTTTACTACATAAACAAAGCAACAAACATTATATGGCTACAACGACCCCTAGATGCAAGAGATTGGACATAAAGAGTCATGCTGGGACAGTGTAGCATGGTGGGAAAATTACAGCAGTGACTTGCAGAGCTTCAGAGGATCCAGAGGGCACGAGTGAAGAAGGCCATAAGTGGATGATTTGATCGAGAAAAGTCACTGGGGACGGCCATAAAGGGGCTGTTTACTGCTTCATGGCCCTTCCACTGAGGCATTAACTGGCCTAGGCTCTGAAAAATAGGCCATCTGGAGAACAGCGAGCTCTGGGCTCATGGCAGGACACATCAAATGTGTTTTTAAAGCTATGCTAAAGAGGGACATGAAAGGCTTTAGGTGGGAACCTTTAATTCTCAAACTTTGATTTGCCATCACTGATCTGACTGACTAAAGGTGTGTGAGTGTAATTAAATGTGAGAATATTATAATTGTGACTTTCCACACCGGACCTTAATCTATCCTCCCAGATAATAAAGATGTCAGATCATACTCGAAACCTGTTGGAGACACAATAACACATTATGATTCCTCCAACAAGCTGATCCATGCTAATTTGGAGTCACACAGGCACCTACGGATTGCAGGGGCGATTGAAATGGGAACTAATTTGACACTCCATTCACTGGCTGGTCTCCAGCCATGGGGGACACAGAGGTGTAGTCATTACCTGTCGACTGATTTCAGCATCCTGACATTAGCTCGGATTCTGCTCCATGTTCCTGAAGTCCCAACAGGCCGAGGTGAGAGACAAGACACCACACACAATGACATGGCACTTAAAAGATTGTATTCAGGCCACAAGCAAGCAACTCTTGGGCTCGACATGTCATCTTTCTCTTCTGTTCAGTCAGAGTGTCTATCAAGCTTCAGCTCATTGAGCACCAGATTTATGGTGAAGGACAAGTTCCAAATGTTGTAGTTTGGTTCTTGTTCTCTTTCTCTGATACGTTTCATTTGACCGTGGTTGGTGTGGCTGCTGTAAAAAATCAATTCCCTTCACAAAATCAGCCAGGTGACTATCATAACTCTTTTATGAACTCCTCTGATGTTTGTTGTTTTGTTTTATTTTCAAGTTTTAAAACGGTTTTTAACTGCTCAGGGTCAACAGCTACTATTTGGACTATGTGATTGTGAGTTCAACCTCCAGTTCCAGCAAGTGTTACAGGGGCTCCTAGGGATCCCAAGAGACAGACACCAGTCTCACAATTAGGGACGGAACCCAAAATGCAGTATCCACAGACAGACAAGCGACTAGGAAAACAAGGAGGAGTGTAGTAATAAATAATGAAACGAGAAACTAAGACAGGCTTTTACTCGAACACAGACTCAAGAGCCCCCATGAAGAGCCGGAGCGCTTAGTAAACACACGCTGGCCGTGCATAGAAAGAAAAATAAATAAAGCCAAGGGTAAACACATTCCATAGACCATTTTGGAGATAGGTCCTCACAAAGTGTGTGGGACATGCCAAATCAACAGGAACCCAGGAATGAAGACAGTTTGGAGTCGCCCTTGAGATAGTGGGGGGAGCTGAGTCCTCATGGAGAGTGTAGGGCCCCAGCCCCTACCCAGCCCAGCAAAAGACATCCGGAGGCGGTGACAGCCCACAGCTCACAGATTTAAAAATCATTACCCATTCATTTTGAAGTTACAGTTGCATATTGAAATAAATAAATCAGTAAATAGTAAATCAGTTTCCACCATCTTCTCAAGCAGCATGTGGGAGTCTGTCTGCAGGTGAAACCATTCCTGACCCATTCCAGGACGTCTGAGCAAGCCAAAAGCATTACCGCCCTCCCATTGATAAAGAAGGTCAAAGAGTGAATAAATAAATAAACAGCTTAGCAGTGAAAGCAACAAAAAGAGGATTTTCTGACGGTCCTGCCCATGCTTGAGAAAAAAATGACCTTGATTTCCAAACAGACCTCTATTTAATAATGTTAAAGGAGAAAGAAGCGGGCATGCTCTCTATAGATCACTATCGTGAGGCTGAATTGATTTACTGATCATTATCTACAAGGAAACTCAAAAACCTCCAGATAGAAGACCCTTACATGTTGGTGTAAAGATGTAATTAAGGAGTCGTTAAGTTAAGCTAACACATATTATCTCGCCAATGACTGTCAAGACTGAATTCTGCAACTGATTAAACTGAAGACCCAACATTTTTGTGTTATTAACACGTATAATTAGGCAGGCGACTGAGCCACCATGCAGTTACCATAATATTTTGTGGGTGCTAATAAGAGTGGTAGATACGACATGAAAAATGGCTAAATGTGAGTGTCTCGAAATAAGAAAGTGAGGGCCAGTTGTGGAAATCTGAATTACCCAAAAGTGTTGCTTGTACCCAAGCAAACTTTAAATGAAAGAAGCGGTCAGGATATTTACAAGATAAAAAAAAAGCTGTTTTTAAATTATTGTATCGTGACCACTTACTACTGATAGAATAAATGAGAAAAAGGTTTAAAGAGTACAGGGGTGTGCATTGACAAAAAAAGGATATCTTGATATTTTCTGAGATGTTGTCAATAACGATAATTAGACTGATACACTGATAGCACAACGTTTTTTCCTCAGAGCCCCCATAAGTATCTGGGAAAAGCTGCGACCCCCCAGCGTGCGCACACGCAGTATAGAAGAATAAAGTGATACACTGCAAATCTTCACTGGCATAATTAACAATTTTTTTCATGGCTGGAAAACATGGAATTAGATCATACTTCGCGTCCTTCAAAAAATGTCTTATTATTCTTATCTAATTAAAAAATATCTAATTCAATCTGATCAGCTTGACTTTGTTAACAGAATATGCAATACTTGTAGCACTTTCATTGCATTTTTTAATAAATGTAATGAGATTGAACACTCTGTAAAATGTTTTGTGTTAATGACTTTCTCCAGCCGTCGGTTAATGTAAGTATTTAAGGTAAAATGAGGGGAGATTTCAAAATGAATATGAAAAGGATCCCACAAGATCTGCACACTCTTGGGTGAACATACACCCTACTGAACAGTCAATATGGGGATACTCTCGTCCAGTTTGGCATGCTTCTGTTCACCCCCCGTGAATACGTCACTTGTTAGTGCTGCCGGAGTTTCATGCTGCACCTGGCATCAGTGATTGTTAACCCATGTGTAACTACATTTTCCCTTTTCTCTCTGAGCTGGCGTTCTGGTACCAGTTCCTCCACCTTAGCATCACTCTACTGGTTTTCATCAACAGAAACTAGTCCCACCAGAGTGCAATAACTCCCTCTATCATTCTGTTATTAGGAGACAATGCGCCTCCAATAACTTACCACTGAGGACTGATAATCTTAAATCTATTTCGTTATTTATTTTAAAGTGTATTACTAATTTAAATTGTTTTATTGATTTAAATTGTATTATTTACTACATTTTATTATTACTACAACTCTTAACATCTAGGCCACCCAAGGAGGTCGGGTCCTTTATTGAGTCATGGTCCTTCCAAGGTTTTTTCCTTCTAAATTCAGGGAGTTTTTCCTTTCCACTGTCGCCCTAGGCTTGCCCAATTTGGGATTGGCCCTTTAAGATCATATAATATCATAAAGCTGCTTTGAGACAATGAACCATTATAAAAAGCACTATAGAAATACATTTGACTTTGACTTTGCTACTCAATCATCATAATTGAGTTTTAAGATTATTTGCTTAATCAAACAACTTTCTTTGAAGTTTTCATTTCCTTTTCTGTTGATCTTGTTTAATTAAATAAAATAAAATTCTTCTTTTTTAACCACTTCATATTCATTTTGAAATATCCCCCATTTTTGTGAGGAGTGTATTCAGAATTTAAACAGTTTTTCAAGTATCCTAAATCTGATCTTAAAAATTATTGGATTATGATACATTCATCTTATAATGGGCTTTTCAGAACTACCTGTACAAACAATTCATGATAACTGGTTTGACCTTTTACATCTTTTGTTTAAATGTGTAACATCTGTGATGTTCCAGTCAGATCTGACCACTAAAGCTATGTAAATAAATGAATTTAGTCCACCCATCTCTCTCACCTGTCTTATTCTTTCTAGCTCACTATTCATTCGTTTGTCTCTGCCTTGCTTCATTTCCTGTTCTACATTATTTCATGGTGTCTACCCGTTATTCTTGCTGTTTCACTTTTCTTGCTTGGTTTACATGCTTTGTTTCATTCTGTCTCCTGAACAATCCCTCCTTCGCTCTCTCCCTTTGCCAGTCTTTCATGCTCTCTTTCTCTCTCTCACAAACCTGATCCCATGTGAATGTCTGCCATATGCTGCAGGGTGATAAACAAGCTTGGTCGCGCTGTGCTGGTGTAGGTGTTGAAGGTTCTGGGGTTGGTGTTGTGTCCCAGGAAGGAAAATGCCATGACCAAAGATTTAAGTCTGGACATTCGTTCATCTGACCTGCTGCGGTGATGGACGTAAAAGAACGTGCTTTATAGGATCTGCTGCTCACTCATAATCATATACACTACACCATAATTCAAGTAGCAGAGATTTTTCTCACCACAAAACACTTTACTACAACGCAAAAATAACATTACTTGCTATAATGCCAGCAGGTTAGACAAAACATTAAGCTCATTTGGTGTTAATGAAATTAACGACGTGCTTTGGGGGGCAACAATGTCCTTCAACAGGAACAAACAACAAATGCTAGTTTATATAATCAACAAAATTCCAGCTAATATTAATAATAGATACCAATCTTTATAATCACTAGATACCATTCTACATAATCAACAAACACCAGTTTATATTATCAATAGATACCAGTCTACATAATCACTAGATACCAGTCTACGTAATCAACAAATACCAGTTTATATTATCAATAGATACCAGTCTACATAATCACTAGATACCATTCTACATAATCAACAAACACCAGCTTATATTATCAATAGATACCAGTCCACATAATCACTAGATACCATTCTACATAATCAGAAAATACCAGTTTATATTTGCAATGGATACCAGTTTACAGAATCACTAGATACCATTCTACATAATCAGAAAATACCAGTTTATATTGTCAATGGATACCAGTCTACATAATCACTAGATACCAGCCTACATAATCAACAAATTCCAGTTTATAATATTAATAGATACAAGTATATATACTAACACCAGTTATATATAATCCATATATAACCTGGTACTAATCTGCATATCATTAGTCTCCAATCTCCATATCAGCATACCAGTATGCATATCAGCAATGACCAATGCCAGTTCTTATATAAACAGACACCAGTCCCAATATAAAAAAATACTCATATATACAATACAACACAACTATTTTCTTATCTGCTTAATCCCAGTCAGGGTTTCGGGAAAGCCGGTGCCTACCCATCTGCACAGGGAACAAGCCAAGACAGGGCGCCAATCCACCATATGGCACACACACTAAGGACACTTTAGAAACACTAGTTAACCTAATACAAATCTTTGGAAAGTGAGAGGAAATCAGACATGGTCAACAAACATGGATACAGGGGTGAGGTGACCACGCAAACCAGTATGCCACTGTGCTGCCCACCAGTCATTATGTTATGAGTAAATACCTGTTTTGTTTAAATCAACATGTCGTCGTTGTATATTAATACTTCTGTTGTGTTTTTACACTTGTTTTTAATGGAAAAGTAAATTATGCAAAGTCTAGCCATATAGCTTGTAGCTTACAGATTATCATGTTCTTTGTTTAAATACGCACTAGACTCAAGTTTGCTTTGTATTTGCAAGGATCCTGTAAATAATAAAGCGCGAACTAAAGTTAGTTTCCTTTCCTTACATTTATAGCATGTAGCAAAGGCCCTTATCCAGAACGACTTACAGTTCAAATAGTTTTACAATCCAAGCAATTGTGGGTTAAGGTCCTTGCTCAGGGGCCCAACTGTGGCAGATTAGCAGAGGTGGGATTTAAATCCAGGACCTTCTGCTCCATAGTCCAGTACCTTAACCACTAAGCTACCACAGCCACAGTCAGCACTTCATGCCTCCACCTTTTGGCAAAGCTTAAGTTTTACCTTTATAAATCATGGTCATTTTTAGGGGAGGGTTTGGAGCCTAACCTGAAATTCAATGGAGCCAACCTGGGCGGCCCCATTGTTTTGGAAGTTGCGGCCTAAACATCCTCCTCAAAACCTAAACATGACAGTAACCGTGTAGTTTGAACATGGACTGAATCTCACGTGTCCTCACAAACTGCATTTTTTTTAATTCACCAGAAGGTGACTGTTTTTAATCCTACGTTTAAATGGGTGGTGACTGAGATGCACATCAGAGGGTACCAAAATCCTAGATTTGACCACAATATCATTGGACTTCGGTGTTACAGGAAGCAAAGGAAGGACAGATGCTATCCTGTGTTTTAGAGTTCATGAGTAAGTGAGATGAGCTGGATGGTGGAACAGGAACAATCCCTGACCTGAGGCTATTCTGAAGAATATGAAATCTAACTGGCAGCACCACTATCATAAACAATCCTCATCCTACAACATCGATGGACTTGGCCATTTTTGGTTTTGTGGAATCTGTAAGGTGATAGCACAATGGATTTATTCATTCTAATAGTGCTTATACAATTAAAAAAAGGTTTCCTCTACTGGAGAAAGAGCTTCTTGTTTGCAGAAGAAAGCCATGGTGTCCACATAATAGATTTATCCAGTGTTTTCACATCTCAGAGTTCTAGAGTCTCTTGAAAGACTTCTGTAATGAACGAAGGGTCAAGTGCAAATAAGCAGACACTTCTACTCTTGGCTAGATGATAACCTTTTTTCTAGCTGCCAAGGACACTTAACACTGCCCTCTGTTTAAACCCCAAATCTGTCAAAGCCTTTCAAATAACCAGTCCGTGGGAAACCAATTAATAAGCACTTCACTCCAACTCTGCCGTTCATAATGATGGGAAGGACCACCTGGGAGAACTAGGTGCCCACCAGGCCCCAAAACACTCAAAAACATACAAATGGAGCACTTTGGGGGACAAATTAGTTTCAAATTGAGGGTTTTCACCAGTGAAGTTACTTGTTCTAGATTCAGTCAATGTTCTAAATACATGGTTCATATCATGTTTAGGTTTTGAGGAGGATGTATAAGCCAAAACTGCCAAAACAATGGGGCTGCCCAGGTTGGCTTCACTGAATTTCAGGTTAGGTTCCAAACCCTCCCCTGGACCATGACCTTGATATATGTGGGTAAAACTTAAGCTTTGCCAAAAGGTGGAGGCATGAAAGTGCTGACTAAGACCGAGCTACCAGAGCTCTTCCAAAAGGTGCTATAAAACAAAGCTTTTAATGTTTTATAGCTGGTTGTCCAGAGCTACAGTGTAGGTGTGAGCGAATAAATATCTGAAGGTCAGGCCTAAATCAGGATTCTATATGTGTGTGACCATGTAAACAAAAGCTGAATGTCAGCAGCAGTCAGCTCAGAGATGCTCAGTCACAGTTCATGGAACATCCTGCACTGAGCTTGGGTTACAGCCACAAGTTTGTGACAATGAGACTTTACTGAAGAGCATATAGAAATGTTAGAGCATGAAAAAGGTTTTTAAAGGCAAATGTATGTAATAAAGCACGCCTTTAGTTATACATAGGGCTAAACTTTAATATAACATGAATAAAATTTACTGTATTTTTTTGGAACAGGTCTTGGATAGTATACAGTGAGATGCCTCTGTATTATTTATGTAATGGAAAGCAAAGTAAGAAAAAATCCTTTACAGTCTCCAAAACCTTTCTTGAAAACTTCTAACAGAGTCTGTAATCTCAGTTCTCCAACGTTCCCTTGTAGAAAACATCCTGCACGGTTAAGATCTACACATACAGTACTGGGCAAAATCTTAGACCACCATTACATTACATGTTTTAGCAAACAGGTAAACTGTTGGTATTGTACTGCTACATGAGCCCGTTGAATTTTAAGTTGGGTTGCAGACCCTCGCTCAGAATAAGTGGGGGTAAAATGGCATGCTTTAAAAAAAGGGTGAATCGAGGAATGTGCTGACTAAGCTGCAGCTACCAGGGCTCTTCCAAAACGAGCAATAAAACAAAGCTTTTAGTGTTTTATAGCTGGTTGTACAGAGTTACAGTCTAGGTAGGAGTGAATAAATATCTGAAACATTTCAATTTTAAACCGTTTCTGCAAACCTTTGATGATCGTGGCTAAACAGTTCAGTTGTTGCTTTGTCATTACACAGAATTTGATTTGAGATCCTATGATTTATGCAGGAGTCTTCTTGCATAATCAGGTGTTGACAGGTGATCTGTGACAAGATCGCATAAAATAACTACTTTTGATGACTCTACTAGGCAGATTCTCCTTCAGATCCAAGTCAGTGATGTGACAGTTTTGCTTTGCATACCGAACCAGCCAGTGATCGGCTGTATCAGTGATTGTTCCCAATAAATGTCATGTCTTTGTCAGTTGAAACTGCGAATAGCAAATATTAAGATAGCTTTGTGTAAATGGTGTTACACATAAAAGGTGATGTGAAAATGTGAAATATTTAATCCATTTTTTCACAATGTTTTAGCAACGTTTTTGGCATCTGATTAAAAAAAAACATTTTTACAGCAGAAAAAATGGAAAAAACAACAAAATATCTCTTTTTCTTTTCGTTGCTCACAAAAAAATGCAAACACTGAAACTGGCTATATCTAAATTTGATAAACTGACATAAACACCTTTTTTTGAAGTGAAGATCACCCTCATTCGATTAAGAAGGTCAATCGGATTACAAATAAAGCTCAAGCTTTTATTAAAATATCATTTTGGATTAGTTATTAATGAATTATTAAACAATGCCATTACTTTACTAACATCGTCCCAAATCTCAACATTCTATATGCAAGTAAAATGGTTTTTGTAGTTCTTGTGTGGAAGATAAAAGTTAAAATCAATTGCTCAAGAACTCATGTTCGGTTTGTAGTGGTCTTAAGTGTGTACTCACACTAATCGATCGCATGCTTGGTCGTGCAGTTCGCTTCACTAGTGTGATCTCCCCGTAGTATGGCTGGGAGTGCTACAAAGGAGTGTAAATCAGTGCACCCAAAACAACTCCAAAAGCCAAAAAACAAGTACAGCAAAAAGTTTGTTGTTCTGTGCCAGCACGTCTTTCTCCACCACAAAACTGGTGCTCGGGTCCAGAACATTTAAGCGCAACGTGAGCTCAGGTCAGCAGAGGGAGTCGGGAGTTGGGACAAGACAAATAGTCATAAGAATGCCCTAAATTGTCTGCAATGACAAAATCTGATACAGTAAACTGTCCAATAACAACACCACAAAGCAATGATTCAGCATGTAGCGACAGTGCCTGAAAAGTCAGCCACGGTTAAGCTAAACGAAGGGAAACCTAAAACGAGAACAATCCCCCTTGAATGATAGACTGAATAACGAACTGACAGATGACCCGAAATGGAAAGTGACAGAAGGGTCAGAATGCACCATTTCACCATATGGTGCTCTCATCTCTCCTAAAATCCTGCCGTTCCTCGTTCCTCGTGCTTGTGCCCATTTCTGCTACATTTACCTTTGTGTCATCTTCAATCCCGAGTCTCTGTGATAACACAAACGGCTGAGGCTACGGGGTGAAAAGCTATTACGGCTACAATATTTCAGTAATAAAATACAAGCTGTACAGGGCTATGGTCGTAATAAAATCCTCCGTCCCTCTTCTACATGGCATGCATATAAAATCCATTTTTCATGGCGCACTTGCTGAGACCCAGGTGGCATCCCTGAACTTCTCTGGTTGCGCACGAGCACTTGACACAGATTTAAAAGCTTCACAAGATCTCCTCAAGTGCAAAACAAACTGATCTCGTGTGCAGTCAGTGAGCTCTGGAAAAACCAGCCTCAATTTTGATTTCTACTTTCCTTTCCTGTCTTTAACTTTTACTCCTTTGGGTTTCATTCATGAACTCGTCCTTAACCTGATAACTAGAGCGCCACTGAACGTTTTAATCTTCAGCAATCACTCTCATCGGCTGAAAGGATTACTCCATTTTCATCATTTATAGGGTTCAAAGGCACAAAAACACCAATTTATTAACGAAAAAAGTTGGTGTCTGGCTTAATGGTGATTAATTTGATCATTTTTTCTTTTCATTAAAATGGAACAAAGTTCTTTTTTTTGCACAGAGCAATTAGGACAGTCTGAAATCTGCATGCATGAAGGACTCGAGGCCCGAGCTTTTAACGCAAATGCGGCAGCCTATATTACGCAGCAGACCCAAAGAGTGATGGAATTGGTCTAATTGAACACATAACACACATTACCATGCAGTGCTTTTACCAACACTTCGGACTTGATGGATTTATCTACTAACACATTGGCTCAGACAAGCAAAATCCTGCATTAGCTCCTCAAGTATTTCTCAGATGTTTTAGAAAAGCCGTAGATATAATGGTGGGTTTACTGGCAGTCATTTCAACTACAGCAATATTATTTACAAACGGTACTCAAATTACACTTGAACCACACCTTCTTACCATGGTAAAACCTTGGAATTAGGAATAAGTGGGCGATCGGTAAATATACTACATTTTTACATTATTATTTATTATTACATTTTCACAATAAACAATCCTTATTAAGATACACATGATGGCAGCAGGTTTAATCCCAGGGTGGAGCGGCATGAGTCCTGTCTGTGTGGAGTCTGCATGGTCTCCCCGTGTCTCCATGGGTTTACTCCGGGTACTCCGGTTCCCTCCCACAGTCCAAAGACATGCGCGTTAGGTTAATTGGTGTCTCTAAAGTGGCTCTTAGTGTGTGACTGTGTGTGCCCTACGATGGATTGGATTGTTCCTGATCTTGCACCCAGAGTTGACGGGTGGGTACTGGCTGGCCCGCGACCCCGTGTGGATTAATCGGAAGATAATTGATGGATGGATACATACAGTGCATCCACAAAGTATTCACAGCGCT
>JAUZSU010177338.1:0-12770 GCA_034780255.1 Parotocinclus maculicauda | reverse complement strand
TTTTGTCTCAGACACATAGATGGGTTAATATTACTGCTGCTAGTTTTAGAAACGACGTCTATGCACTATAAAAGCGACGTAGCTGTATTTATAATCGGCTGTGAGTCATTCCAAAAGAAAGTGTGAAATTTCAACTTAGTTGTTTTGAAGATCTGGATATCAAGGAAACATTTTCCTACTTAATCGTTTTAAGGGCAGTTTTCTTGTAAAAGCTATATAGATATACCATAGGTATAGATAGGTATGGTATTATATGCATTATATTTCTTATTATATGCAGGTATATATGTGGTTATAAGCTGATTAAGTAGTTAAATGAAACATTAAATTGTTTTAACCTATGAATGCTGTTGAACTATACATTCTGGATTTCTAAGGTTTCACTTAAATGTGTATATGTGTTTAAGTATTCATTACTGTTTCTTGTAACAAGAATTATATAGGGTAATATTTTTATGACCTTATGTTTATTTATTTATTATTTTTATTTTACAATCTTAACATTCCCTTTAAAAATCAGAAGTATGTGATTTATGCCATTTATACACAGTCGTTTATTCTCCCACACTCCAAAGACATACATTAAGTTAATTGACCACTCTAACCTGGTCAATGTGAATGCGTCTTTACTAGAATTAATATAACCTTGCTTCTGTCATGAATAGCCATTAATGCACATGGAACATTAATTAAAACAAAACAAACATAGTGCATTTGAAACATGCTGATAGAGTGACAGATAGAGATATCGAAATTGTGATTATTTTTTTTTTTGCCGACAAACAGTAAATTAAGTCAAGAAAAATTCATGCTTAAAGATGGTATGGGAATAATTTAGAAGTTCTAAACAGTCAGAGCTGTATTGTTCCTTTGTGGAAGATAACAATTATATTATGTCTCACTTATGTCACTGAATAGGTTTCAAATATTTCCAAAGTTCAAAGTTTCTTTTTTTACTGCAAAGAAGGTGATTGTGGCTGGCTGTCACACAGACCTGTGTAGTGACTTTACCACGTGTGTCTGGATAGTGGACAAACTGTGCTAGCTGATGGTGGTATGTCTGGGAAGTCCGCAGACTGTTCTCTATGTGACATGCCCTCACAGAATCTTTGCTACCAACACCTCCAAAATATGCAGTTACCACTGTAGTGGAAGTTCTCTGGGGGAAAATGTCTTGTTGAGGTCAGAGGAGAATTCACTATAATTAGAAAATAGAAATTTGGAAAAATGTTGCTGGTGTGATGAGTCTTGATTTTTGCAGGTCAGAATTTGGTGTAAACAACATGCAAGCACAGATTCATACTGCCTTGTATCAACAGTTCAGGCTGCTGGTGGTGGTGTAATGGTGTGGGGGAAATTTTCTTAGCACACCATGAGCTCCTTAATATCAATTGAGCATTGTTTAAACTCCATGTTCTATCTGAGTATAGTTGCTAACCATGTCCATCACTTTATGTCCACATTGTAGCCATATTCAAATGGCTTTCAGCAGGATACAGAGTTCAGTGGACTTAAATGGCCTTCATAGTAACCAGATCTCAATCCAACAGAGCCTTAAGGAGGTGGTAGATCTACAGCAAATGCGTGATGCTACCATGTAAATATGGGCCAAAATGCCCAATGAATGTTTCCATCACATTGTTGAATTTATGCCAGAAAAGAATTAGCCAAAGGGTTCAACCACGTACTAACAAGGTGTACTTAATAGCTTCAGATCCTTTCAAATTGTATAGCTTGATAATTTTTCCTGTTGTTTGTACACCTTGATTGGATTGAATTTAGTTAATGGGTCATGATTTGACACACACCTGTGAATGTAAGATCTAACAATGCATATGTAACAAACTAACAATGCATATGAGAGCAAAAACCAAGCCAAAAGGAGGAGCGGACTGTTTGTAAATCTGATGCAATGTAAATTCCCAAGAGTAATATATGTATTATTATTCTTATTAAATAAGTGGAAGAAGTTTGGAACCACCAGGACTATTTCTAGAGCTAGACACCTCATCAAACAAAGCAATCGGGCAGGGCTCTGGTTAGAGAGGTGATCAAGCACCCAAGGATCACTCTTGAGCTCCAAAGATCCTGTGTGTAGATGGGAGAAACTTTCAGAAGATCAACCATCACGACAGCATTTTACCAATCTGGACTTTAGAGTGGGCAGACAGCCCACCTGGAGTGTTTTTACTGATCTATACCTCTACACAAACCTTTCTCTGAGCTACGCAGGCAGGTTTCTGTTGATCAGGTTTTGCTCTTATATTCATTGTTCACTATGAGACCATATATAAACAGTGTCTTCCAAATCATGTCCAATTAACTGAATTGACAAAGGTGGGCAGTTGCAGTAATATCTACATATTGTGGCTGTGTGGATCCAGATGCGTCACCTAGCATATGATGTAAAACAGCAATGAATTGTACCTCTCTTTGTTAAAAAATTCAACATTATAAATTAATATCCCAGTTAAAAAAAAATCCTAACTAAATAGAGCATGTGTAACAAGCAATACAGTAGTATTTTTTCTTACCCAAGCATATATTTGGATGTTTATTTTGATTTGAAGTTTACAGAATTAATCATTCTTAAGTAACCACACTTTTACTTTTTTTACTATCTTGCTTTATCATTTATGCTCAAACATTTGAATATCTAGCAGTATGTACATAGTGATGAATATCTTAAACAGGTTTGTTTAGAGCAAACAATAAATTGGGACTAAAATGACTGTGATGACCTAGTGATTAAGGTAATGGAATATTGACCAGAAGGTCTAGGATTCAAAGCCCACCACTGCCACAGTTGGGTACCTGAGCAACGCCCTTTGCAACACAATTGCTTGGATTGAAAGACTGTATTAATTGTAAGTCGCTCTGGATAAGGGTGTCTGCTAAATGACACAAATGTAAATTGAAAATAACTGACTGATAAAAATAATGTTCTAGCTGGGTGCTATAAACCAGTGGCCAGTTTAGATCATATAAAGATTAGTAGGTATTATAGTTTACTATAGTTTATCAGAATATCAGTGATTCTAATTAAATGTAACACTTTTTCGTGTAAGTTTTGCTTTACTTGCTTCAGTCCTTGCTAATTTCAGCCAACTAATAATTTTTTCCCTCATACACTCAACAGTGTTGACATCTTGTGAACCTGCTTTGTGGTTGAGTTAAGTGCTAAGTCTCCTTACACATGGCTGTAGATCGAGTTCATTAAGCGATTACTCAATAATAATAGTTGAATTGTGCTTTTGAGGTAGCAGATTTTTGTGTATAGTGTTTGTGGTGAGGTTTTCATTTAGAGGGTGTATGTATCAAATGTTAAATGTTTTTGTTAAAAGATTTTAAAGACTACAAATATTTTATACATCATTTAGTTCAAAGTTTAAGTAAACTTTTATAATGCCTCTTACAGTCTCATATACACATTCAGAATAGCATATTGTCAATTATATCACTAAGTGATAAGGTGACAAGTTGAAGGCTTAAAGTAAAAATTTATTTAATTACTCACATTACAAAACTACTGATTTTTATAAATAAATAAAAAAATTGGAAAACATTCACTTGTGCAAATTAAGGCTATAAGGCAAAAACAAAGAACAGAAAAGAGCAAAATATATAACATACATTATATATTCGCATTGTAACAGTTATTAAAAAAACACTATAAAGTTACTGAGTTTGTCATTTGCTCCAGGCAAAGACCTGTTAATATAATACTATTCTTAAAATAATACTGTTCTTTTTTTCAAACACATGTTATGGATATGCACTTCAGTTATCTGTGCTTATCCTTACATTTCAATCTCAGTAGTTGGGACAATTCAGGAGCTCCTGCACAAATCCAACTCTGTTAACCTGCCGTCTGCTGTTCACTCTCCAGTAGTATCTTTCTCTGCAGAAGTAGAAATGTCCTGAAAATATAACAAAACACGAAGAAAGAGTTTAACTTTGTTTAATCTGGAAGTAAATTAATAACTAGGGACAACAACATGTTTGTGCTATTTCGTGTTTCTTACCCTTGTACAGGAACACGTCATGAAAATCTACTGGGACCCCACCAAAGATCATATCAGTGTAGCGAGGGTATCCGTTATCTATCTGTTGAGTCTTGAGATCCAGCCTAAGTGAACAAGGTCCAAAGTTAGTCTACACTTTTGCATAAAGTCTACATTCCTGTTTGTGATTGTGATTCAAGTAATCACTGGTGTTTTAAATGGTATTAGATCGAGTTGGGCTCACCTCCAGTACTTCTCCCCATTAAACAGGAGCACCTTGCCCTTTCCTCTCTGCACTGCTCCCTCAATGGTCATGTCATTAGGCAAGCCAAGTTTATCGATTCTGCGTGGTCCCAGTAGTTGCTGTCCACTATACGTCCAGAACTTGGTGTCTGAAGCAAAGAATCAGATAAAAAAATAATCTTAAAATCTGTATTAGATAATTATTCCACTAGTAAATGTTATCAGAGTGTCATGATACCTGCAAAGAAATACACTGTTTTTGTTAGAGGATCCTCAAAGGCAGTGTTGAGCTTAGTTGGCAGACCACGCCATGTCTCAGAGACCAGGAAAGGACCTTGGTGTTTGCCCTTATCCTTAGCTGATGACTTCCAGTAGTAGCTAAATAATAGTAGAAGAAATGAGTAGTTAATTTATGAAGCAATCACTGACTAAGAAAACAGTTTTTAACTGTTCAACAAATAATTAGCAAAAATATTTTGTCATGCAGCAAAATAATTCTTACCCATTTTTAAAGAAATGAAGCTCTCCCTGAATCTCAGTTATTGTGTCAAATGTGTCCATCTGGCAAGGATCGACTGAGGGATCCACTGATGTGGTCGTGGTGGAAGCAGTGGTTGTTGTAGACTTTGTTGTTTGTTCAGTTGGTATGGGAGTAGAAACCGGTGAAAAAGTAGTGGTTGATGGCTTGGGAGGAGTGGGGTTAGGGCCTAATTTGGATCCTAAGGGAGATATATGCAATATTAACTGTATAAAATGTGGAAATATTAAAATGTTTGATTATCTTTATGTTTATCTCAACTAATCTTTTACCATAGAGATATTGAATGCCTTCAATATCATCCTTATGCAGAGAGAAGTCTGCTACATATTTGTACATCGGGTACATCAGAGCATCCTGAATGTTGGAATGATCAAGACCAAGAGCATGACCAAACTCATGGGCTGCCACCAGGAACAAACTGTATCCTGCAAGAAGTAGAATTATGGAGTCATGTGGGTGGTATTTACAAGATTATATATACGGTAGCTATACTGATATAATGTTAAAATTATTTAGGTTAATAAAATTACCTTTGTCTGGGCAAAATCCCCATTTTTTGTCCTGGTCAAAGTTATTGGTTGTAGCGCACCACAGTTTTCCGTCGCCACGGCCCTCACTTGTACAAGCAGAATATGTCTTTCCCAGAAAGGTGAAAGGAAATTGGCATGGATCCCCCTCAGAATTTCCACCAATAACAGAGGTATCTGTGGTACAAACATATATAATATACTTATATATAATTATATACTTATATTTACTTCTATTTTGTATATTATTTATATTATTGTTAATGCTGGACATTATGTGGCAGCTTAGTTCTCGGATGTGATAAAGTACCACATTAAAGGCCTTTACCTCTGTTAGGACAGAACCCATATTTACTATCCTTGTCAAAGTTAGCAGTGGTAGCGCACCAGCGAAACCCATCATCACGCCCATCGGTAGTGCAACTACTGTATGTTTTTTTCTGGAACTCAAATGGGAAGACACACTCGGCACCATCACTGTTTCCTCCATATGTATACAAAACTGTGAAAACAGATAGGAAGCTTAGTTACTTCACTGTCTTATATGGTGTCAAATCTTTCTTCAGTGGTGCTGTATGAAAACTTACGCTCACTGGGGCAGAACCCAAATGTCTTGTCTTTGTCGTAGTTAGCAGTGGTGGAACACCATGGAAGGCCATCAGTACGGCCTTCTGTGGTGCAGGTGGAATACGAGGTTCCATCAAACCAGAAAGGGAAATGACACATAGCACCATCTGCATTGCCGTAGCGAGTCTTGATTGCTTGTTGAGAAGAAAACGTAGAATTTAATACATTAGCAAGACTCAAGAGGGCGCTACAGTTCACTTTTTGCCATTTTTGCCTCACCATTATTCTGCAAATAACCTCTGTACCAATGTTAGTGCATGACCTCTCTTACCTGGGCCAGTGCCAAGGGTCCAGAATTCATCGTCATCAAAATGGGCGTCGCCTTGCATGCCCTCACCTGGGGGATAAGCGTGTGCCAGCAGGCCATCTTTCCCATCAAATGGGTAGGGATCTCCATGATCTGCCATGGAAAGTTTTTTTTTGCTTATCATATTCTGAGTGTCACACCATTACAGTACTTTACAGTTGTTATTTGGAGAATTGATAAAACAAATGAAAAATCCCTAAAAGTCCTAAAATCTGATGTTGTTCAGTTTAGCATATTTAGCGATAGAATATTCGACTTGTGCTAAACGCATAACATAACTTACCTTTTTTTCCAAATGAGATCATGATATCAGCTGTACCATCGTAGAGACGGTTGAAAGTAAGGGGCGTGACATCACTCCACACTTTGAAGGCCCGAGAAAAGGCGTCATCGATGAGGGAGGCGTCCATGTCTGGTGAGTAGTTCAAAATTCTACAAAGAAATGCATATATGAGCAGAGGAATAATGTGCTTTGTAATAATGTGAAAATCAATTTGCAAGTCAAAATGAGGCTTCAGTATGCAAATTTATGTGAACTCTGGCTTTGACTGTGGTAGCCTAGTGGTTAAGGTACTGTACTGTGGACCATAAGTTTTAAGCTGCTACTCTTGGGTCTTTAAGCAAGACCTGTAACCAGTAATTGCATGGTTTATAAGAGTATATCAGTTGTAAACCGCTCTGGATTAGGGCATCTGAAAAATTACTAAATATCAATTTACATATAGCATCTGGTTACATACAATTCGAAATAAAAAAGACCACGCTTTCCAACTGAATCGAATGACGTATATGTCACAAGCTGTGGTCTGCCTTGTGGTAGGTGGACTTGTAAACACCATTAACTGCAAGGGCAGTCGTTTGTAACTGAAAATAGTTACTTCCACAGTGATACTATTATGTTGATACCGCACTGCTCGCAAAATTTAAGGGATATTTAAGTATGGGATATTTTATTTTAAAGTATCCCCTAATTTTTGTGAGCAGTATAGTAGCTGCAGCATAGTTGTCTGATGGTGTTTATCTCATACATTCGACCCTTGCATGATTATCTACCAATGAGCTTCTAAACAAATTAATTATTTTAATATGATGTCTCTGTCTCTTCTCACATATTGGTAATTTCATACGTGTATGCACGTAATCAACTGTGGTAATAAATGTAATAAGCTCTGGACAAAAAAAAGTATAAAGTATATTTTTACCTGTATGTTATATCATTGTGATCCCATTTCAGGTCTCCCTCGAAGGTCTGGTAGTTGCGGACGTCTGGCACACCACAGCGTGGCTGCTTCATAGCATTGACTGTGGCTTGATCCAGCATGCCAGTCTCTTCCAGACCCAACTGGCTTTGCAGCCTCTTCAGTGCTTTGGAGGTAGACACTGCTGCCAACCGTCCACGTTTCTCCTGAATCTCCATATAACCAAAGCGTTTCAGGTAGCTCTGATGGGAGACAAGTCAGAGACTTAATTTTTTAACTGTAATCTAGTACGATATGTGTGTTCATGACTTACAAAAGTGTGAATGTCCATGTAGTAAAATTGTAATTGTAACTACATAGTAGAGAGTGCCAATTTTGCCCTTGATAACAAAATGTGTGTCATTCATTCATACGTGTTTATCTCTTTTACAGTTACGTAAAGTCGAACACAAGTTAAATGATACTCACTTCAGCCAGCATCTTGTCTGTCATATTTTTGACTACGTCTCCAGGGAAGTTCACGAAGACAGATTTAACAGGATGGCACCATGCACTTAAAGTGCATGTTGCAATTACCATAAACACCAGGACACTTAGTCTCATGGTGAGTTTTCAAATCAGACCCTGAATGTAAGAAAATTGTATGGTAATAAAATCTAGCAGCAAATTTACAGTGTCTTCTTCTTCTGCCAGCTTCTGCTCCTTGTCTGACTTTGAGCATCTGCACCCAGCATTTATAGCCCTCATGTGCACTCACTTACTCAGTCTCACCCCCTTTGTGTTATTCACTGCACCCCTCCCACATGCTGTACTGAGCAGTTTTTTTACTACAAGAAAGGGAAATTCCATGAAAGATGCTTGGATACAAAGATAGGGCACTTGTAATAGGGTAATCATATTTTATTTTATTTGTATGGCTCCTGTGTTGGAATTGATTCTTTTTAAAATAAAACCACTCCATAAACACAGTTAATCAAATTAAACAATCTGTGTGATATAAAATGTACCTTTTGTCTGAAACAAACAATGATTTTGAAGGAATTTAAGGATCTTGAAACAAAACAAACGTCCTATGTGAGAATGAACGTTATGAAATACAGCAGACTAGACTCAACACTTTAAAATTTGATGATGATTATAGTCACAACAGAAGCTTTCCTGTTTTGATTGTAAAACCCAGTATGTTGTTACTCTTCTTACTTTTTACAGACAAAAATACCCTATAGAAAACCTGGTTAACTATTATTTTAAGACACAATTGCAATAAACAATAAGCAAGAGGCCATTAAATGTGTTTATTTACATGCTTATTTAAAATGCAAATGAGAATATTTGGAATGCTGACTCATTAATATTTGCTATACTAATAATCAATTGATGTATTTCCATCCCCAACACAAAAGTATTGTATTTTTTTCACTTGTGCTGTAATGAATGGTGTAAATATCCAAAGTCATTGTACCATGTTATAATGCAGAAGTTACGAACACCACTTCCTAAACTATTGGGGCAGCTTTAGCAATAAAAAGTCATTTTCCAGCAAGTGATGCATCACATACCATTGTGCATCATCTCTGCTTTTTGCATCATTATCCGCTGGCACAAGTCTGTAATTAAATAAGCAAACTGGCCAAATGACACAATAGCATGGCACGGAGTTCTGAGCTCCAGTTTAGCTACTGTCTGTAGGATTCTGGTATGTTCTACTGTTGGCCTACCTCTCAAAAAAAGCACCAAGGTATAGACTATTGAAAAATGTATTTTGGTATTAGTGAGTGATTTCTTGCAAATTCTTGTATCCTGTCCAAAGTACTGAAACAATGTACACTCACTTCATTAGGTTCACCTGCTTAACGCAAATCATCCTGTTTAACGCTTCACATGACAGCAAATCAGTACATTTAGGCATGTATACATGGTCAAGACAACCTGCTGATTTCAAAATGAGCACTAAAATGGGGAAGAAATGTGATTTATGTGACTTTAAACATGCCATAGTTGTTGGTGCTAGATGGGCCTGAGTATGCCCGAAACAGTTGATTTACTGGGATTCTCACACACAGTCATTTCTAGGGTTTACAAAAAAGGGTGAAAAAAGAGAAAATATCCACGGAGTGGTAGTTCTCGGGGAAAAATGCCTTGTTGATAGCAGAGGTCAGAGTAAAATGGCCAAATTGTTTCCAGCTGATAAAAAGGCAACAGAAACTCAAATAACCACTGTACAGCAAATTGAAATTTGAAGAAGATGGGCTACAACAGAAGAAGAAACGAGAAAAAAAATTGCTGGTCTGGTGAGTCTTAATTTCTGTGGTGACATTCGGATGACAGGGTCAGGATTTCTTGTAAACTACAGTTCAGCAGTTCAGACTGGTGGTGTAAAGGTTTTGGGTTTTTGGCACACTTAGTTGGCCTTTATGCCAACTAAGCCTAAATTCCAAAGCATATCTGAGTATTGTTGCTCACCATGTCCATTCCTTTATAACCAAAGTGCAACATCTTCTGATGGCTACTAGCAGGATAACGCACCATCATAAAGCAGAAAAATAATCTCAAACTGGTTTCTTGAACATGGCAACGAGTTCATTATATTCAGATTGTCTAACTAGATTTCAATCCAATGGAGCACCTTTAGGATGTGGTATTGATGTGCAGCCGAAAATACTGCCGCAATTTCATAATGCTATTATGTCAGTTTGGACCTAAATCTTGTCACCTATTCCAAGAAGATTTGGGTCAGTTCTGAAGACAAAAGGTTCCAACACTCTTCTAGCAGGGTTAAGTGGCCAGTGAGTGTATATTCATATTCTACAGTTTTATATTCTCTGTTTTATTATGCTTGTCATAATGTTTCATTTGTTAGAATCAATCTATTATTATTTTATTTATATTTCATTTAATTACGTACAATATAATAACGAAATTTAATTAGGGGATATTAGGGGGGGTTTCTCCCTTCTAACATTTAGAAAGCTTTTTCTTGGCACTGTTATCCAAGGTTTGTTCTCATATTTGTAAAGCTGTTGAAGCTGTTGTGAATTAGACAATGATCTGCTGTAAAAAGTGTACAGTAATAGAAATACATTTGCCTTGACTTGGCTATATGGGAATAGTGTGCAAAATTAGGCTTATTCCTTATAGTGTACCTTATAGGATTTAAAAGTACGTATGGGAGCATTATTATCCTCATTCATATCTCATTCATAAACCAAATTCATAGCTTTGTTACACTTCCTGTGTTATAGATACTGTGCTGTGAAACTAAATTAAGTGGTGATAAATTTGGCACAGCATGCACCTTGCCCTGTTAAACTACCTCATATGTACTAGCTGTGCAAACTATTCAATCATATAAAGCCATCACAAGATTTCATGACTCCCACATTATGACTGGTCATACTATTATGGCTCCTCCATTTTCTATTTTTGTTATGGTTCTGTGTTGCCAGTATGTTTATATGTGCTGGAGTCTGTTGGCTAACTAATTTACAGTATACAGCCTGTTTACTCATGTCACTTGACTTTAAAGTAAAAAATAGATCAACCAGCAAAAAGTATGGAGTTTTGTTTGCGGAAGCAATAAAATACCTGACATTGATGGTAACTAGGCAGGACTGGTCTGACCTAGAATGGAAACAAAACCTACCACATCTGTTATTTCTTGCATATATTTGGGTCACAGTGCTGTAGTTACAGACTAGTACTTACTAGCACTGAGTCACTCTAAGTTTGCATGGCCTCTGGCTATGTACAAGGACATACAGGCAACAATCTTTATTAGATCATGCTCTGATATTAAACCTTTATTATATTTTTTAACAATAGCAGTAAAATGGCACCGTAGCAATCCATCTAACTCCATATATGGTATATGGTTAAAGTATATTTGGAAAGCTGAGGAAGCATTGTGAAGTAAATATATACATAAGGTATGTGTTCAGAGGTGGATTCGTGTGACATAGCACTTCTGCTTTAGCTACACTATGAAATGGGATGTTGACTAAGATCCTGCCGCAGCAACCAAACATCAACCAGCCAAATTACTCAAGTGGGGCTTTTTTCTTAGTGTGGACATTTATTAGCCACTCTATATCCTGATTACTGCATATCCACCACACCTCCAGCCATTTGTGAATAAGTGGAATCATAAGTGTAGTTTAGCATGACACAAAAGACATAACCTCACACTGCTTAAACAGAATAATTCATAAACTTAATTTTAATGTAATGAAATTCATTTACATTTTTGTCTGTATTAAAACAAGCTTGCTATAATTAATCAAACAATGACAATCATAGGATTCACAGTTTTAAAAGGCCCAGATGCACAACCATAATCAGAAATAAGTTGGGACATTATGGAAAATGCTAATAAAACAGTGTTCATTACATGTACCTTCCATTTTATTTCATTGCAGACAGTCATGAGAAATGTCATGTTTTTTATAGTCAGCTGTATTTCATTTATAATAAACACCCACTCCTGCATTCAAGGTCTACAACACATTCCAAATAAGTTGGGACGGTAAAGTATTTACCATTTTGTTATGTTTCCATACCCTTTCACCACACTTAAAAGAGGTATTGCCACAGAGGATACAAAGTCATTTAATGTTTCAGGTTTTGTTTTGTTCCATACATCCTGCAAACAAGTCTAGTACTGACCACAATACACACACCTTCTCTGTGTGATGGTCCATCTACATGCTCCCGAGCCCAGAGAACCCGACCTCACTTTTCCCCTCCTGTACACATGTAGGACAGATTTGAGAAATCAAATGTTCAAACCTTTAATGTAATAGGAGCTACAGTAAAGATACTCTGTGTCTCTAAAACTATGTGGGTACCATGCAACCTGTAACCTTGCTAATGTTGTGAGTTGCTTGATGGGAATAGAGGATGCAGAGCAAGAACTTCTCAAATCTCTACAGATCTTACAGGGATCTTGGCTATCTCTTGTGGACTCTCCTTTTCTGCTCACCCTAGCAGGGGGCCTTTCCCCTAACAACCACAGAAGCCACCGCTGAACCAACATAGTATGATGAATCACTGGATTAACCAAAATTCAACTAATGACTGTTTCCCAGTTTCCCAAAACCATCGTACCTCAGTTGGAAAACAGTAGTGTGAAACACATTTGTAGGAAATGCCATAGTTTGAACTATAGTGGTTTGACCTGAATCTTTAATGGGGTTTGAAGCAAAACAATAGAAATAGTAAATATTATTTTAAGATGAATGAGTGTAAATGCAAAGCTGTAAATTTGGGAGTCTATTAAAACATTATAAAGAAACAACATAAACAAATATTTACACATGTCTGTAT
>JAUZSU010177337.1:0-24522 GCA_034780255.1 Parotocinclus maculicauda | reverse complement strand
CATACATATAAAAAAAAGATTACACACCTGGGCCGCCACAGTTGACAAAAATAAAGAATTACAGCACAAGAGCTCAAGAATAAACTTTGGAAAGTTGGAACAAAGCAACAAAAAGAGGCAGAGCAAAGTGAGAATTTTAGCATAGTGCACGCTCAGCACATACTATATACGCTTTAGCTAAGACATTAAGAGTGGCAAAATGCAGGTAACAGAGGCAGATATAATGGACTGTGTGTCTAATCAGCTACCAGCAGCAGCAGCAGCCGCCATCTTCTCTTAGAGCACTTCTCCATTGAGTATAAATATTTAAATTATGGTAAAAAAGTAATTATCTTACTAAGTAATTAAGGTTATAGCATTGAATCTAAACAGGCAAGAAATCCACTAATCTAGTTTATTACACTTCGTTCTCTTACACTTCTTAATTTTCTTACTTTACCACACATTTAGGCATTTAAAGCACCGTGAACCACTTAATTTCAGGCCTTGTACTAACAATGCTGCACTGTGTTAGTGTGGACACTACCATGCTATATCTATCTATCTATCTATCTATCTATCTATCTATCTATCTATCTGAAATCAAGTATATATAACACTTAAAAGACTTGGGCTACCATTAGATTTTTGTTTTAGCAATGGCAGAACTACAATACAAAATTGTTGAAAATCGGACCCAAAAATTTGTATAAACCTTTATACGTAAAATTGTCATAAATTATATTCTTTTCCACTCCTCTTCATACCAGTCTTTGCAACCTTTACCAAATCTTAGCATTTTTATCTTGTTCCACTTATGAAGTACTGATTTCTTGGCTCCTCATGTTTTCTAAAAAAAACTGCATACAAATTTACTCTTTCTTCTAGTTGTATTATAATAAATAGACATAAGACAATTATATATTGTCATTATAAGGTTATGGTCATAAGACATGTTTATTCATTATTTGGATGCACTGGGGACTTAGTGTTAAGTATTGTGTGTACAAGTCATTTTGCAGTAAAAACATCCTCTGGGTTCGTCACTGTTTGGGTGCAGGATTAAAGTCTATCTGAATTAGTGATTTAAAAAAAAAATAGGTTATTGGAAATAATGTCACAAAACGCCAAGTCTGCACTCCAAATAAGCAAGCCAGAAATGAGAGTGACAAAAAGATTCAATGAAATGCATAAAGAAAACCTGAGAGGAATAGGGCTTAAATGTGGAACCTATTCTCTCTGGGTAACACTAGACCCTGGGATAAGTTCTTAGCTTAATTATAAAGAAAATCGAACAGTAACCAAATTTTAGACATTTTATGTAGAGGTAAATCTTGCAAATGTATTCAGTGTACCTGCAATACAATCAATAATCCTACTTGCATGTGTTTTGTAGATAGGAGGAAAACAAAGTTTCCCAGAGAAAAAACTTGTGGACATAAATAACATGCCAAACTCCACAGACAGTTACAAGTAGCTAGAATCAAACCCCTCTCCATGACCTTAGAGCTGTAAATCTACAACATTACCTGCTGTACTGAGTTGGTGCACAGTGGACCTAAAAAATTTTATTATGTCAAATGGTGCAAATAAGGGGGTTTGAGCACAAAATGATTAGGCAGGATTGGGCAAATAAGATCACTTTGCTGTTGACACACCATTGAAACCATTTGCACTCAGCTTTGTGAATACAGTCCCACAAAATAATCATCAATGTTCCCTAATCTGGAAAGCTCTCGAGTCTAACAGACATGTTTCAGTATTAAAAGCGCCTGCGTAACCTGACTGAAGCATCTCCAATTACAGGCGCATCAACCTGGCAAAACTGCAGCCTGCTATTTATAGAGCTAAAATAGCAAGCCAGCGGCTGCCGCATTAAAGTGGCCGTGAGCAATCTGGCACATTTCCGTCTGCATGAGCTAAGCTGCCTATCAGCAGCGCTAGTCCAACAATTTCAATGTAGAAATCTGATGTTTTCACTTGGCCTTTCTATGTGCTGACACGAGCTATCAGATATGAATGATCATTCTTCCGTATTTTCAGGGCAATTTTTGAAGCTAAACAAAAGTAGCACTTGACTACAAAGCAGATATAAAAGAAAGAGGGAGTGAGAGGGCGAAAGATGGGGAGTGGGTGATGAATGTGACTCATCTCTAAGGACGCAAGCAGAGAGTACAGATTCGGCTGTCGCTGGCCACAGACACATGAATAAATAAAGGCATTATAATGAAGACAACTCGCCGTCTGCCCATCAGAAGCTGCCAGCCTGGCACCAAGGCCTGGGAGGGAGGACTAGAGGGAGGGAGGGAAGGAGAGAAAGAGAGCCCTGTCAGAGAGTGGGGACAGTGACAGGCTCTGCCTGACTGCATTAAATCACTCATCAGTACAGAGCTCAAATCTCTATATCGATATGATACCAGGATTTGGACTACATTGTTTTCCCACTCCTGCTTACACTATTCATCCCCCACTCATCCTGGGATCAAAACAGCTACTCTGTTTCTTTTATCTGGTCTATAACCACTAAGGTGGCATCCTAAATAATCCATAATGGAATTTCTGGCCCATCACCTTTGGTGCCAACTTTCTTTCACTATAGAGGTTCAGTTATTTAATATATAGATATCTGAATGCAATATAATGCAAGGGGTGTAATCTCCGGTGGAAACGTCTAATTGACCCCCATTTTCTTAGTCAGCTTGTTCCCTCCTTAAAGAATTGGTTTGCAAACTTTGATAGAGGACTTGGCTATTCACACAGCCCTGAACTCCATCGAACAACTTAGTGGGTGTACGTTTGACCCCAGAGTGTGGTCAGTTTGACTACAGTGACCACTCTATACCTAGCCTGGCAAGGTACACTTAAGTCTAGACTTAAGTCACGGTACACATGCATTATGATCGCTAGCCATGTCTGCTGCCTCCATAAAACCATCTAACAGGTGCAGCATGAAGTAGCACATAATGAACATAATTGCATCAATAATCTATTAGACACAAGAGCTGCGTGTAACCACTCCTAAACAAATTCCAAAAAAAGCCACAAAGTACAACCATGAAATCCACTGTGCTGAACAAGCACTTCTGATGTAAACATGCTCAAGCTCAGGACACTTAAGCGCAGTGTGAGTGCAGGCCAGCAGAGGACAGGGGAGTAGGGACAATTTAGCCTGGCATAATACATGGCATGATAAAACACACCATGTTTTGGAGAACATATGGGTGTCCTCGCACTGTTGATGTATGATAATGTATTTGTATGACGTATTTACAGATAAAAAAAAATAAATCTGCAACCCACATAGCTGTGACTGATCCTAGATCAACAGGAAGTTTCAATTTATTAATACGACTGATTTAATAATGTCGATATTAAATAACAACCAGTAAAAACATCAAGTCATCCTAGTACTAACCTTCCAGTATTCTTGTCTGTTTAAAAACTACTCATAAATATTCAAACTTATGATTTAATGCTGTTTAAATACATACATTGCTGCACAAAAGTCTTATTCCTTAATTAGATGGTGTTTACTAATTTTAGAATGGCCATACAATAACATATTGTGAAAATTTAGACCCAGAACTTCTAAACTTGGATGTCACCCCATAAAACTTTGTACTACTGATCTGCATTCCAATCTTTGTGAGCTTTAGCATACATCTTGGCCTTTTCCAAAAAGTGGCTTCTTGGCTGCTACCCTTCCAAAAACACCATTCCTGATCAAGATTCCAATGGGTAGCTGTAAAAGAGACAACCTGGCATCCCTGTGAAGCTACCAGATTCTAAGTGTATACAGAGGCACTAAATACTACCATTGTAACCCACAGAAACTGCTTTATTCCTGATTGTTTTTTAGGTTTATCACACTTCATACAGAAAATGTCCTGTATTTTTGGGATGTATTCTAACACAGAAATAATTATACACTTTTTTTTATCATCACTAAAACAAAAATGGTAAAAATGGCAAATACCACTTTAAAAAATATTGATATAAAAACCAATGTGTTGACAGCCTGTCCATGTTCCCTGCATAGGCTCCAGATTCAGTTTGACCATGGTCTGGTAAAACATGAATGCCTGTCCGTAATCCAAATACCACCCTGTGGGACTAGAGTAAGGCAATGATGCAGGTCTGTCAGCATCTTCATCACACTGCCCCAACAAGTAACCTTCTCAATGCACACCTACCCCCTTCATCAACAGCATCAGGTACAAAATAACACACTGCCACGCTTCACTGTAATCCTATCCATTTCAGCACCATCTAATTTTCTCTGAGTGTAGGCAGCGTGGGGGAGACTGGCAGACCGGCCAGGAGGCTGGGTCTCATCCTGAAGGCTCTGGTGATGCTTCCAGATCAGACTTGAATCTAAGAAGTATGGGACACACAAAAACTGGCCATGGTGCCACTTTCTCCTGTGAAGGAAGTGCAGTGTCTTTAGGTGAACGATGTGTCCGACAATGCCACTTCCCCTTGAGGCCCCCACAAGAACACGGTGTCATGTTTTGGACAGGGAGAGGAGGAGGCAGGGATGAGGTCAGGTTACAGTCTCTTTGATCATAGCAGTATTGTTGTCTAAAAGACACCATCCGGTATATCTTGCACATGCTCTCACACACACATATCCAGGACAGAGCAAAGTACTACTGCTATCTACCATGAAATCAGCTGAGTGCATCACAGCTCCAGTGGAGCCTTTCTCCTGGTGTAACCTCTCAGACAAGCCTGCATGGAGGCCAGAGTTTATCTGAGAAATGTGCCCACTTTTTTAGCAGCCCTCCCTCATTAAACACACAGCAAAGAGCGCTGGTGTTCGGCGCCGGGGAGCCCACCTGAATAATGCAGAATACAAACAATGCTGGGTTGCAGAGGTAGGTATACAATACCAAGTCACAAAAGGCCTTTATCTGACAGGCGTCCTGTGAGGGCCACAACGCTCCTCGCCCACCAAAAAAAGACCAGGCTGTCTCTCAATCCCTTGTTAATACAAGTGGAAGAGGCTGCAAAGCCTGGCGTCCAGTTTATAACCCAAGTTTATCCAGTTGTAAAAGGGTTCTTGGCATTCCCTTGTCCGGCACGGTCAGACTAATCCTGTCTGCAGGGAGCTGATGGGGGTGTGCATGTGTGGTGGGAAAACAGCTGTCTCCCCCTCAGTATAGGGGGGTTGAGAAGGAAGATAGGGGCCTCTTTGAGACCAAGCAGAGGAGCAGGTGAATAGGTTTTGCTTCTGAACCTGGGACGTGGCACTTTGCTTTGATCTGCAGCACACGTCAAACAGCCATAGGGAAAATGCAACAACCATAGGGAAAAGATCAGTGGGACCCGGCACACAACTGTAAGATGGGGAGACTGAGTGAGAGAATGAATGTGAGAAAAAGGGGAGGATAGAGCCAAGTCTGTGACAGAAGGTGAGAAATGAAAATAATCAAACAAGGTGTGAGCGCAAGTGTGAGAAAGGGAAGAAAAAAAAAACTGACATGAAACTGGTGCCAATCTCTGGTTGGCACATAGACTGGCAAACTAAAAGTAGTAATTAATAAACATTTCAATATGTATAGGCAGAAATGTTCACTTTGCGTGTAAAAACTACAGACTTGTCTTGAGGAAGCGCCGTATAATTATATAATTTGCACACTTCCTGATATGTTGTGACCGAGTCGTCTAACAAATAACATTTGCATAAAAAGTAGTCTTCCTTGTAATGAAACAAAAGACAGACATACAAATTTACCAATATAAATAGACTACCTAAAAAAAACGTAAATGTTTGTTTCAGTCTATAACAAAGACAATGCTACTAGAGGACAGAACATGCGATCCGACAGCTGTTGTGAATTTTCAAGCCAATCATTAATTGAAATGGGGCTGTTGAAGCCTAGTGGTTAAGGATTACGGACCAGGACTCAAATCTCACCTCTGCAAAGCTAATATTGTTGCGCCTTTAAACACACTTAACCCATAATTGAGAGTTTATTGGGGACAGCAAAAGTGAAGCATTGAGTAACATCACAAGATACTGTTCAAAATACTGTGCAATTATGCTGATATGACGAGGATAATCAAATTTAGTACAAATTTAAAAACACATCCAAGTGGTGTCATTTCCAAAAGTTAAGGTTTTAGCAAATTTACAAAAAACACAATGAACAGATCATTTAGCCTGTACAAAGCAAACTTGCTTGGGTATATGGCCAGTGAAGAATTATGAGATGCGTAAACTTTATTACACTTCACAATTCCCAGTTAGGTTTATCTGACCCACGCAGCACATGCATTTAATGCATTATAGTAAATGGACCCTTATAATACTGTATAATGACCCTTAAACAGTATGTATAGTAAATACCTAATAGTTTACCTAATTGTATGCAATAATAATCATCACAATCTATCTTATTAAAAAAAAAAGACTTAAAATAATAATACATTCACCTTCACCTCACTAATCTAAACCATCTTCAGTTTAAAGCGCAGCAGAATCGCACTTTACAGCATGTTAATAAACTGTCAGAAGACGGTGATTTGCTCCAATTCCAGTGCTGTGTGTTCTTTTATAGACCTAAATTGCTCCCCCCATCCTTACCACTGAATGAAAGAGGCTTTTCTAAGCTAACAGGCAGAACTGACCCCCCCTGCTATATATCTACACTGCTGCTGAGTGACCTCTAACCTAAAGGTGCTACCTAAGCAACCAAATCCGGTTTTATACCGCCCTCAGTCTGACAGTTATTTGAGTCAGGGAGAGAATGGGGGGAGCAATTTGTCAAATAAATAAATGAACACACTGATGATATCTACAATAATAAACTAATTAATTAAACAAAAGGAGGGATATTAAAGTTCTGCCAGCATCTCTCAAGCTTCTTGTTAAACCGAAAAACAATGGCATTACAAAATCAAACAAGCACCGGCCACATCATTGCCAGTACAGGTTTATTGACATGGTAACATCACGCAATTGCAGCAGATTTGTCAGCTGCACATCCATAATGTGAATCTTCTGTTCCACCACATCCAAATGTGCTCTTTAGGTTGAGAACTAGTGACTGTGGGGACCATTTGTGAACAGTGAGCTCACTATCATGTTTAAGTAACCAGTTTAAGATGATTTGAGCTTTAAGATGATTTGAGCTTCAAGACATGGTACATTATCTTGTTAAAAGTAGCTATCAGAAGACGGGTACAGTGTGGTCACAGACAGACATGGTCAACAACAATACCCAGTTAAGATGTGGGGTGAAAACGATGCTCATGGAGTTGCTGCCATCCAATTGGCTGATTAGATATTTGGGTTAAGTAAGCAGCTGAACAGGCCTATCTAATAAAGTGACCAGTGAGTGTATATCAAGATGTTAATATTTCACAGTATGAAAATATCATTATATTACTCAGCCCTAAGCTACAGCAGTAAGCAGCTAAAGCCCAGGGCTTACAGTACAGGTACAGAGACAAGAACAGAGCAAGGTTTCAGCTTTTTCAGTGACCTATATAAGAGTGTTGCCTCATTAGCCCACAGCTGCAGTCAAATCAAAAGGTCTACTGCTCCTAAAGAATGCAAGACATCACTAATTGCTGTAAAGCTTTTCCAAAAAGGCAGACTGCATTTTTAAGGTAAGTTAAGGACAGTCCTTGCATAGTATGAAAAGTATACGACAGGCTTGTGATCAATGATCAGTTCTGATTTAGTTTAGCTGCTTTATTATTATGTCACAATGTGGAACTTCTTACATTACACAATTTGCCTTAGTGCTGAAAAACCATGGAGGCATAAACCAGTAGGTGCATGCCTCCATGCTGAACAGTGGGAATTGAACTCTAGCTGGCTTTATACAGACCCAATAAAACCAGTAAAGTAAAATACTTAAATGTTTTCTACCTAAAAACAAAAGACATCAAAATAGATTTTTTTAGTTTAGGTTACAAATTGCAAAATAAAAATGAAGATATTAATACACAACAACAATAGTAATAATAATAATAACAACAACAACAACAAAAATAATAATTAGTAGTAGTGGTAGTAGTAGTAATTAATTTTAATAATAATAATAATTATTATAATAATAATCATCAAAAGACAAAATGTTTCATATTTGAAAAAAAAAATAAAAAGTGATTTAGTAGTTTATTTTAAGGGTTAAAGAAACTTTAGATCACAATATATCAAATCAATTATCATTACAAAATGTATTAACTACTGTATAAAACGAGTTAAACGCAGAGCAAGGGTGCAGATATTGATCCTTATCCTATTAAGTGGATGCATATACATGGGTGCAAATGTATCAACAAAATAAAATAAAAATAAAACTTTAAAAAAAAAAGATTATTTCTACAAATATGACACTGAGCTCGAGCCTAATAGATCTATGAGCTCCGTCAAGCTATATTTATTAAGGTTTCTTCCCTCCTAGACAACACAAATTACATTTATGACTATTGCAAATATGATTCTTACTTATTTGCTGATTTTTTAATTCTTAAACAAAGCCAACCTGATAACTTCACAATACACATGGGCATATTTTAATCTGGTTAAATTTGTTATTAACAATTGCAACTGGACAGTTCTGACCTGAAGTGGATTTTTCCATGCTACAAAGACAGAAGTTTGAAGTTACCCAAAAAAATCAATTCACAACATGGGTAGTAGTATGGAGTTTGCATTTGTTCTTCTAAGTGGGATTTCCAGTAGATTTTGAAACAGGACTGAGGTTGGCTTCTGATGTGAGACACTAATCCCTGGCTATTTTTTGGAATTCCAGTGCATTTTCAAGGTGTTGGAGTTGGAGATGGAGTTGAGATTAAGGTTCTGTACATGCCAGCCAATTCCTTAATCAATGTTGAAACAATTCTCTATAGAACAGCAGAGCAGAAAATAGAGGAACTCACTTGCTGGAAGTGGAAACCTATAAAGGTGAGAGTCACTGGGGTATTCTGTTTGTCTATGGAGAACCTAGAAAGCTTTAAGTTATGAATGTGTTACAAGTGAGTGTCTGTAAAATAGAGCTCCATAATTTGAAGGGATGTCCACAAACTTTTGTCTATATAGTGTACCTCAGCCATATTTAGAAAGCTGAACTTTTTTTTTTTTTTTAACAATAATAAATAATAGTAATTAATTTATGGATCACACATTCAAACTTGACTGACAGACTACTAATAGTTTTTCTTGGCATGCTGATTGGTTAAATCTTGCATGCTACCTTTGTTTAATTATATTTAAAGATCTTGAGGGAGCCACTGCAACCAGCTAAACATATAGTTTACTCACAGCTCTATGAATGTGATGTTAACTGTACATAAGATCAAGAAAAACAAGCAAAAAATGCTGTCCACTACTTCAGTCAGTAATACGATGATACTATAGAAACTTGACACTTAGCAATGCAGTCGTACACGATGGACAACTGGCAGCTGTGTGTATGTGATTATATAGCTGTGATGTGAGGAACACCCTGTTCATCAGACCCCCTCTGAGGTCTGGAAACATCTGTAAGAGCTTAACAGAATCGCAGGCAGCTGAGATGACTGGCTAAGACATGAGCGAGCACGGTGGATCCGATTTACGATGGCAGATCCCTTACACCAGAGATCCCATTTTCATCTCCATATACGCAGGTCTGACAGATAGAGCAACATCACACTGTGAAAAATAATGGTGACATTATCAAACCATAAAGAAAACGGTCTGAACTGGCCGTTGCGGGAAGATGCTGTTTTTGTAGATTAGTCTTTTTTCTTTCGGGCTGTTGTGATGAGGCTAGAGTGACAGACAGATACAAGTTGGCAGAGTACCATTTGCTGTTACAAATGGAGCACAAGCCAGGTAGGTTAGAAATGGAGCCCAAATACATCAGTTACCAGCAGTTGTGCTTCTGCACAAAATTTAATTACTGTACCCCAAATAAGCATCACAAACACAAACAATTACTGGTCTAACAAATGAGAAGTAACTAATCTAATAAGTAGCCAGCTCTATAATTTCAATCGCCCGGTGATTTTTCAGCCGGCTCTGACGTTACCACAGTATCTCAAGATGCCAAATCTTGCGTGAGATTCATTTAAATGACTGTCATCAAATATTGAAAGCATTTATTTATTCAGAGCTAAACTATACGGTCAACAGTGTGGGTGCACTTCAACATGCAAGCATCTATTCCACACACAAGCATTCACTTAGAGCTGGCCATTTCTATGTCCATGCAACTGATTTTACCAACCGAGCCTCACTCTTCCATTCAGTCACAAGATCAGTAATGACAATGTCATTATGATAGGCGATGAGGCCTGCCTCAGTTCAACTCGGTTGAGGTCTGAGCTCCGTGCAGCTACACCAAACTCAAGAGTACTTTTTTTTGGACATTACTGAAACTGCAAAGGATATTCCACAAACATTGGAAATCAGTGTACTTTTGTAGCATGACGCTTTTGTTGGCTCAAACTAGATCCACTAGATTCTAAACCACCTAAACATTTCAGGCCCATTTCTCCTCTACAAACTTTACAGTTAATGTGATAGTTGTCAACTGTTACCCTTCACATTTTGCACCGCATACTTTTGGGGGATTTGGAGTGGCGCCAAAAATTTGTATCCATAGTTACACCCACTTTTTTTTCTCAAACAGAAAGTCACATAGTACTTCGTTAAAGAGCTTTTAATCCACATTCATTGTTTTAACGTCACAACAACTTGACAGACTTGACAGAGCATGGAGATGAATTCTGATCACAAAAGATAGAATGGTGCTCACAGATTAAAGAGTCATTAACAAGAGAGGCCTTTATTAAAATGCATATTTGCTAAGGTAATTGGCCACTTAATCAGAACGGTAAAAACTTCTGCTCCCGCTTTGCTTAATTTTTCACAGGCATGGTTCATCTCTGTCAGTGAACCATCTAATGGGGTTACCTAGTGAACATGACCCCACATTAGTGACTAGTGCCATCTTTCCAAGTGTAGACAATAAAAATCCTGTTACTGCAGTACAGTCATTACACCAAGCTCTTAACTGATTGGAGTTAAATGCACTTGAGCAAGTGCAATTCTTTTACGGAACACTATGGTTCAGAAATTAACATTTTTCTCCAGTTTGATGGTCTAAGGCTTTCCAGATGCCTGGATATAAATATTAGGTACCACAAAGTGCTTCTTTGAAAGGAACAAAGAAATTACTTCATTGACAGTACAACAACAGGATCGTGGAAAAAAAAAAAAAAAAAAGGGTTTGGCAAGTTATGGTCAAGGCTGGCTTCACAGATCTTTCAACATAAATGGACAGTAGGTACATAGCATGCAATTTGGGACGAATGCTTTCTGGTGTGTATGGATAGGACCCATAACCCTCCAAGTTTTCATTTTTATTTTTTGTATTAGTAAACTGTATAAAATGTATTGTCTATATGGTGAAATTGTTGAGAACTTGAAATTGTTGCTTTAGCTATGTAAGAGCTTACATTCATCATAAACACACCCTGGTTCACATACTCACTGCACCATGTAACCAAGACAACAGATGGCAAGACAAAACAAATGATGTCACCAATTACACCATAAAAACAGTGCTAATTTAGGTGGTTGAGAGATTCACTTTTTTGAAAATTTTATACCCAGTATTTACACTGACAAAGCATTATGTAGTTATTAAAATCCCTAAAAAAATCCCTGTACACAATCCCAAGAAAAATTTCTCTAACCATTAATTGTTCATTTTGAGGATAACATTTACAGGCCATTTCAACAAATAAAACTGCTGTAAAACATCTAGACCCAAATACTCTACACGAAAACAACTCTTTACATAGTCCAGTATTAACACATCTATCTCTCTTTCCATAAATCTATCCATCTATCTAAATACATACATCCTTTATAGTCCATTTTCACAGCTGTCACTTTAATACAAGCAACTCATAGAAACCCCAACAGTTACAATAACGTCTGCAGCAATGAAAACGCATTCGCTCCTGCAGAGTATTTTGAAAAGTCTGGTAATACAAATGCATCTTCATTAGCCAAGATCTCTTGTTACATAATCTAAGTCAACCTCCTAACTGTCAGAGTTCTTTCTGCACATCAATGCAAAAAAGAATACCAAAGCATTGGCGTTAACCTCTGAGCAATTTAGACAAACGTTAATTTGACATCTGTTAGGTGTGTACACATGCTTACACATTAAGCCACGCTTACCTGCATAAATGCAATTGTGGGGAATAAAAGTTACACAATTAATAGTGAAAAAGCAATGTTCATCAGGTTAATCAGGGCTTTAATAGTGTAGTGGAATTCCTTAAAAAGTAAATGTGCATGTTCAGCGGAAGACTATTATACATTATTAGCATACAGTTACTAGAGGACCCAATCAGTCGCTATTAGACTAATATAACGGTCCTCTGTTCTATTGATATTATGATCATTTTGGAATTACCCCTATACAGTCCAAATGCATTACTTCAGAAGTACATCAACACAATTTTCTTGGAACTTGGAATTGCCCTGGCCAATGCTCTTTTCTATTGATCGGCATTGCAGTCTTTGTGAGCTTTTGCAAATTGTATCCTTTTGACCCCTTTTCCCTTCTGAAAAGGTGGTTCCTTGGCCGTCTGTTGCACTTTCAATGGAAAAAAAATCTGATCTAGCTTCTTAGGACTGTAAAAAGGTCAGCTTGGCATCCCAATAAAGCTTCCAGATGCTGCTGCTGCTCAAGTGTAAGAAGAGGTCACAGTAAATACTTGCCACTATGACCTACACTGTAGCCTTTTTCTTTTAAATATGACAAATGTCCTGCATTTTCTAGTTGTATTCTGATAAAGAATCTCATAAATCTAATCTAATTCTGGCCTAAGACTTTTGAAGAGTGCAGTATATGCTCACAATAGTACAGAGAATATAGAATAATACATCAACAAAGAGGACTAAGAGGGAATGCATGATCAATTAAACTGGGAATGACACCACATTTCAAACAAAATAAAAAGCCAGTTTGATAAATGAATCTTACAGAGAATGAGTACATGTGAATTTAGACCCAAAACGCTGATTTCGGAATTAAATAGATTTTTAGATTTTAGAACTGATTAATAGATTAAAAACAGTTCAGTCCAAGTCAAGATACGCTGGTCAGAAAAAACTACTATGAAGCAATAAAAAAAAGGATGCGTTATCGTTTTTTTAGCTTATTAAACAAGAACATCAGAAAAGCAAACTAGTCAAAGAAAGTTGTTTTATAATGCAAATGAGAATAAAAAAAAACAACTTTTATTTAATTTGTGAAAATGCGCTGCCCACTGGCCTGTGCTCATATTGTGCTTAAACAATTGGAATTCCATTGTGCTTAGCACAGTTCCCACATCACAATGTGAGTTTTAAGGTAGATTAAATTCACGCTTACAAAGCACAATGAACTTTATGGTTGAACATATTTTGGGGATGTTTTGAGTGTCATCTTGGGTGTGCTAAAACACAGCCTTCTCATAAGACTTATACATTTATTGATTATGCAACTCAACCATTTGCAGCTACAATTTGACTCACGTATAAGAACAATTTCACAGAGGCAGCTGACATTGTGTGTTCCATGCTCAGGCTCTGTTAGCAATGACACTGCATGTGTACTCAAGGTCAAAAGGTGTAGTAGCTGGCCTTAGGTCGCTACAGAAAAAAAAATCAAGAGACAAACTGCTGTGATTGTTGATCATCTAGGATTTATTGGTGTCTCTCTTCCACAATCTACTTTGTGATTGTAGCTACATGTTTTGTTCTTGTTGTTCATGCTCTAGCTGACAGTTTAAAAGTCCAGTAAGAAAAACCAACCCACAGCCTAACCAATAACATTAACAAAAGATGAACAATCAAAATGAGAATAACTAATACTGATCATACAAAGAAAAAGTGTGTTAAAATGCTGCTACTTTTTGCCATTACTGTGATTGTTGCATTTATCTCAAGTTCATAGAAAATTAACTATAACTATATACTAAGTTCCATTGTTTTCCTTTTTGGACCTATTCCTGTTCTGAAATATACAGAAGGCAAACACTACAGGAGTTCAGCTCAAAGAGAAAAGTGATCTCACACAGCACACTGTGGGTCAGAGGGTATGAAGAGTATACTACACCCCAATATACACTTAGCCATAAATCAATCATTGTGATTAATCATGGCCATGGTGACTGGACTGACTGAAGGTGTACTGTAACAGAGCAGTGTGAGAGCTGCCACAGAGCTAGGAATTAGGCCATCAGGTTTTCCCAATCCCCCCACTTTGGCTAGGGTTACACCAAGCATGTAGTTAACCGTGCTCAGGAAATGATTCCTCTCAAGACCATTAAAGCACCATAGAATAATAGACATATCAAGGACTATGGCAGATGTATTTCTGTGTCCATAAAAACGTCCCTCCGAAGGTCTTTTGGCTTGCCAAACGCAACACCTCGAAGCCTGGTGTGGCGGCAGATTGTGTAAAAGGTTGTGCGTTCCCAGACGCAGCACAATGTTAACAGGGTTAGTGCTAGGAACCAGGCTCTCCAGTTAAAGCCATATGAAAACGCAAAAATTCTGCTCTGTAATAGCTCCCACAGGACCTAATGCTGCAGGCCAAGAGAAGCTTTTCCTCAGCCAAACACCGGATCCGATTTCAACCCATTCAACTTCACTAGTCGGAAAGTGAACAAGGAGGAAGAAAAAGAGAGTAGTTTTTCACTACTAATGCACGTTTTTACTTCAAAGCAACCATGCAAAAATAATTTAATGATCCCACTGTCCTTTGGGTGATTTACTGAGCTATGGCACCTGAGCTGCAAATCATCTTTTGATTACTTACACGAACTCCTTCAACTCACCAAATTTGTCTCTACCTCTCTCGAGTTCCTTAGACCCCTCCATCTCTGGACTCCAACCCCAGCTCCATCCACCCACACACACACACACACACACACACACACAAACACACACAAACACAAACGTGCTAGTGCTCCCCCCACCACCAGAAAAGAAGGATAAATGAGCTTTTTATTCTAAAGCTACTACTGGCGGACTTGACTCACTACAACCAGACCCTGTTGACTTTGGCACCCCGAGTTCAGCTGAGCGGCTGCACTGCAAAAACACGAAAGAGATTCTTTGCTTTTTGAGCAGCAGAAAACCTCCAAGACACCTGGGGCTGGAGAACCTGTGAGCTGCCCAACACTAATTGCTTTAAAATACAGGCTTGGGCTTTCAGGCCTGTGTCATTGTAATGCTGCTTTAACTTGGCTCGCACTCAGTGAAATCAATACATCACGCTCTGAGACTCTCGTTCACCACAAATATCTTTATTCACTTTAACAGAGCGGTGGGAAAGTCGAGTCAGAGGCTGAGCATGGCAGCATAACTAATGTTGGTATTTTTCCATAGGGCTAGTTTTGCAAAGTTTTGACAGGCAGAAAAAAAAAAGAATTAAGCAGCTATTAAAATAAAATAAATGCAATAAACATTCCAATTAACCATTAAGCTGGATGAGAGCCCTCTTATTTATAGTCACGATGCAATAAGGGAGAAATGATTGCAGAAATAATGATGTGAAAAGTCATAAACTACTAAGAAACATATGGAAAGATTCAGATAATGCTCAAGAAAAAAAATATAGTCACTATATAGTCAGTCAGAATAAAATTACCAGTAAATTAACAAATCAGGGTGATTCAGAGTTACAGCTCAAAAACAAACAAAGAAAACGACCAGCATCGTGAACCTCCCTACTGGGGGAGCCGGCCTGCACAATTAAAATGATTTCAGATTTCCTCCTTGCAAAGGCCTCGGCTTTTGCTTGGAACAAGAGATTCATAAATCAGGGCTGAGAGTAATTACAGAGCTAAACTCCATCACTTTTCCTCCTTTAGTCAACATCATGATGTATTCTGTTTAGCAGCAATGCTGTTTCTCTTTCAGCGGCAGTTTCAGGCAAATCTCAAATTGCAGTATGCTATAGTTCACCTAGTGTTACTGCATAGTGAAACACTGATTTAAACCATTGACAAAGAGAACCCACTTATAAATGTAAATAAGTGTAAACAGTTCTCAAATGATTTACTCTCGTTCACCGTCACTTCCCCAATCCACTCACACGGGTATTTGTGTTACGCTAATGTGCTAATGATTAGAGACCGCATCTGTACCTCCTGCAGTTCCATAAAGAGAGGTACAGAAGAATAACAAACAGCTGGCCGCCACAGGGATCCGAGTCATCTTACACCAGCGCCTTTGACTGGCATAAGGAAGTTACACCCACCTCCAAATAATATACACCGACTCGGGACTGGCAAATGTCCAACACACTCCCAGCCACTTTCAAACGACCATTTGAGTGCACTTTATGCAGAAAATAGCCCAGGGTTCCGTGTGGATCTGGTAGACTGTAAAATAGGCCACCAACAGGCACGTTTATGAAATGCAAGATGCTAACTCGGTAATTAGATTGAGTTATTAAATGAGTGTGTTTACGTAAGGTCGTCAATGTGTACTCAAGCGCAGTGGTTTTTAGCACTGCGGCTGCTTTAGAGTTAAAGCTGTCCCTGGTGTATTTTGTTGCTGAAATACTACAAGTTGAAAGCATTTCAACAAGGGGAAATAAGGCACTGATGAAATTAAGGAATCATGGGTCACACTGACCTGGGTCTGTAACTTTTTAGACACAAACGTGAGTGCGTTCGAGTTCAAAATCCAGGAAATTACCAGGTAAATTTTACTGGTTAGAGCTCCAAATTTAGAAGGGTTGTACCAACTCATATTTTCCATGGAAGTCATGGAACAGGTCTCACAAACAATGGATTTGTTGAAATGGGCTGTTTGAAGCGTTGTTCATTCTCTGCATTTTCTCTTTACATAAGCAGCATTCTTGATGATTTGTGGGCAATACTCATAAGCGGTTCTGACATCTTCATTTCTAAATCGTTCAAACAAATGCGTATTGATGCTGCACATCCTTCAACTGTCATTTTACTGCGCTCATGTTTTAAATGAGTCATCTCCAGAAGAGTCAGCATGGCTTTTCAGATAACATGGCTGATATTGTTCACACAAGGGAATTGTACTAGGACTTAACTCTGTACATTGTCATGTCTGTCTCGCTGGGATTTTGACCATGTCATGCATCTACAATTGATTATATCTGTTAAAGTGTGTGTAAAATTGCATAAGACATTGACTGTAAAACAGGCCATATTAATAGACAAACGCCATTATTGCTAAAAGGCAACGACTCCGGCTAACAAAGCGACTATATAATAGAATTTGAATCAGATGTTATTATTTTAACTTGTGCACTAAAATTGCTTTAGATGGCAAAGGGTAAAAAACTCTAAATATAAACTGCAGTCTCCTTGTATTTCTTAGCGCACCCCACGAGCAAAACCACTGAACTCAAAACTCTAATAACACACATCCAACAGTTCTAAAGGATATTATAAATGTACGCCAAAACCACACACTCTCCCAAGTAAATAAATATGAATTCTAATGGATATGACTTGTAGAGAGAGCCAGACCATGTAGAGAAACAGCTCAATATAGCACAGGCTACACATCAAAACTAAGAGACAACATTGTAACACCTGTTCTGGGTTTGCACTGCCACCCCTCCCTCCCATCTCTTCTCTTCAAGCTATTGCAGCTTGTCACGAGGTGACCTGCTTCTTCAGCAGAGCTCCATTAGGCCTCCAGAGACGGGCTACCACTGATCTCAGCACAGCTGCACTCCACCACCAAACGTGTCTGTCAAACCCATCACACACCCTCTGATCCTCTACCAGCCAGCCCTAATTTCTGCCTCCTCCTTCTGTCACTTAGACAAACACAGGAAGTCAGGTGTGACAGAAGCCATGGCAGGACGGCTGTATGCTGGGCTGATTTTTATGAATTATGGAGAACGCTGTAAGGCACACTGCCTTCTCCTTAATTAGGTTTTGAGTGTGATGGCAGTCTCTATGGGAAGCCTAGAAGCAGCATGTAAGTCAACCCCTCTAATGAACACTGATACTCTTGGTATTGTGATCCATATTGGAACTATCTGCTGTGACGCTACACGAGAATGCAGAGAGGGATTAACAGCATCAATTAGTTCTTAAGAAGGAAGAATTAATCCACTCAAATTCCAATCGAGTCTATTCAAATAACCACTCATACACACTGCTTCGTTTAAAACAGAAATTGCAATGTGAGAATAATAAATAGTCATCCTTTACTGGCAACAGGGTGTAATTGTGCAGATCGGAGCACACAAAGGTCGCCTGAAGCCCGGCCTAGCTAATTTGTTAATTAATCACGCACTTGCCTGTATTAATAATGATGAGCACTGGATGACAAAAGAAAAACATCTGCTCTCATTACAGAATTCCTAGCATCACTTGTAAGACAAATTTAAATGTGAAATCAGATGGGAAATCAACAGCATGCACATATGCATAAGTGAGGCATGAACAAGCAAAATACAAGTACTATTGTGTTTATTGGCACAATCTAACCAGGCATGAATTTAATAGCAAGGTTGCACCATAAAATGGACTGCGGAGAAACGCAGGCGATTATCAAATGCTAACAATTAGATATTAAATAATGTAATTGGCAGGGGGAAGTTGGGCCTAATTGCCTGGGATGATACCAATCAAAACAATGGCAGCATGGATCACTTCACAAGTTAATGGCAGGCAGTAGCAACACTCCTGTAAAACTTGCAATTAACTTGACAGCTTATGCTCAGGAGGAACAGCCAGATTCTGGCACAAGGTTTGTTTACTGCTCCTTGTGTTTAAAAAAAGCAAGGGGGGTGCCCATGGATGTTAAAATGTAGAAATCAGTCTAATGATAATGACAACCACTAACACTTGCAAAGATAAACAGCAATGTGGACTGAAGAAGCAAGCAATGCTGTGGTGAAAAAAGACACTTTATTCAAAATGCTAAAAGCTTGATGGTTGACCTCTTTGTGCGGGGCAGTGGTGTAACGTACTAGAAACAAAGTCCTGTTGGTTTCCGGAAATAACATGCAGCCATGATAGGCTGTGTCTGAATAAGATAAGGTCAGGCAAGCGATTATCCCTGAAGTGCTGCAACAGTAATACCCTATATGCCTATCAGGGCTTTTGTATTTACACCTACAATTATTTATCTCCATATACATACAAACATACATTAACCTATATAATCAGTTAATGACAGGTCAGTAGTCTTGATTGGCTGCTCTGGGTGAAAATGTCTTGTTGTTCAATGCAAAATAGGTAGATTGGTTTGAACTTAACATTGTTTATAGAAATAAATTTCAAAATATCAATTTGAAAACATTTACTGGGAACAAAAAAAATAGGCCTTTGCAAAAGCTTTAAATACCGTTACGTTAATTACCGTTAGGTAATGGCTATTTCCAAACAACCAAACAAATGTTGATGAATATGAATAGAACTAGTTATTTTTATTAACACAGATAAGAGCAAATATAATGGTTAGGTGATTTTTTTCCTTGTCATTAATCCCAAAAGTGAACACACTAAATAAATAATTGAAATGGTTTAAATGCATGTTTTAAGTACTTTAAATCATAAGAACAGCTTTAAAGTTTCGCATAACTTGTCGGCAATGGGCTGGCTTAATGTATAGATGTCAGTATCGGCTCAGCATGGGTTTATACTCAAAGCTTTAATATCTGTATCACATCACAAATGCAAAAACATGGGATTAGTGCACGCTTTGTGATGTATATTATTGCTAACAGAACATGCTGTAATGAGATGCTCTCTGTTTTGAATTGGCTTTTATGGAGATTAGCATCACCTTAACTTATTAAGCAGGATATCAGAGCCAAACGACTGTTGCAGATTAATTTTGAAAAGATTTCAAGCCAAACACCCACCGAATTCTGCCAGCATGTTTGATAATTGTTGGTTGTGCTACACAGTCAGCTATAAAAAAAATCTGGCACTGACAGGAATAATTAAAGATCAGGTACGCAGAAAAACAAACAAACATCATTACAATAACTCCCTAATGTTATTAAAAATTTAACAGTGTTACAACCTTCTTGATACTGATGTAATACAAAATACAGATACTGCATACATTAACGACTACGGAGGTTGCAAAACGCACCAAAATGCCTCATGTGAAGCGATATATAGACAATATTGTTCAGCAGGTAGAAACATATTCTTTAATACATTTTACTGTCACCTCTGGCTTCTGAATTCCAGATCTGGACATTTGCATCTAGTCATCTGGAAGATGCACTTATTGAATGTCACTTACAACTAATACAATCTTTTAATCCAACGGTGTGTTAAGGGTCATGCTGAAGAGCACAACAGTGACAGTTTGGCAGGGTTGGTGCATGAATCATACACTTTTTGGTCTGTAGTCAAGTACTACAATATTACATTATATATTTTTAATGCACTTAGATTACTACAGTTGTTGAACTATCACAGTTATTGGTTTTGATTATGCTGCTTTGAGACAATGTCTATATTTAAGCAGTGCATTAATAAATTGAACTTTTCACCTATAAACTTAAACGTTGCTTTTGTGGATTTCATCACAGTTTCCAGAGGCATCTTGGTAACGAAACAAATACTAGATTGAGAATATTTGCCAAAATATAACAGATAGGCCAGCATCTATAAATTAGCTATGACACAAAACAACCCCAAAACATGGCTGTTATTTCTAGTACATTAAATGTACAACGCAACTTGAAGGAAAACAGAATAATGAATCCCTTCTAACTACATCCAGTGACGAGATTTGTTCGAGCACATTTAATGACAAGCAGAAATTCATCTGTGGCAATGCAGTTGTAAATTTCCCCCTGCAGCCAGTTCTTTTTCCAGAAAATATTACAGAGATTAAAACCAGACTGAAAAATTCAGCTGTGGTGGTCCTTCCAATAACCAGGAAACCAAATCGCTCTTGCCAGCTTTGATTCTGGACCTGACTGCCTCTCATTGTGCTCCAGCAACCAATAATTTGTGGGCAAGCAAAATTCATTTTGTGTCCTAAACATAAAGCTGCACACTCCAGTCTTCTATTAAAAACAGGAGGCTCTTTAATTAGGTTTTGCTGAGGCCAATCACACTTTCCCTTTAGCTTCTTTCTGGCCAGCCTGAGCATTTTGAACTTGGAGGTTTAGCCAACCTCCTGCATCTCACAGCATACTAAAAGCTGCAACACATTGTAACTGTGATATAACATAGGGAATGTAACAATTAAGCCATTACAAACATTTTTAGCACAAACCATGTTGGTTTTTTTTTTGTTTTGTTTTGGTTTGTGTAAAGTATTTTCAACGTGTGCTATATCCAGCTGTAGTGTGAACAGATCACACTTCCGAAGAGAAAGTTATACTGCCAGTAAACAAACTGCTCTGGTACACAAGCATGATTTCAGAGATTTAACTCAGTGGCCAAATATGTCAAATTACACCAAAATAATAATAGAGTCTAAATATGATAAAAGAGTCTGTGTCTGGGACTAAAATTACTATTGATTTATTAAACAGTAGCCCATTACAGGAAGACCACCATTTTCTAAGCTAAGGATTTTTTATTGCTCCCAGGTACCACATCATTACTGAGACATTGAATGATTTTAGACAACTGGCTCAAGTCTGTGATGCGTATTCAGAAGTCAAAACAGAAAGCTTTTGTTGTATTTACACTGTTTGGCCAAAATACCAATTCATACAGTGTAATAAAAAGTATTTACACAAACTTACACAATACAGGTAAGCGCGGTTTAATGACCATTCATTTGGACTCCATTCACATTTACATCAAAGTTCTTAACAATTACAATAAATAACATTACAATAAAATTATATTAAGCAAATGGAAAGGTTTGTACTCTGCTTAACAATACTGTGCAGGCTTTAACTACAAATACCTATAAGTGCAAAGCGCCGGTCATTTGACCACTCTGACTTCCTACTTGCAGTGCCACAATGGATTTACCAACATAGTGTTTAAAACATGATATTGCATTATCTGTTCTGGTAAACACTGTTACCAGAACAAACAAGTGTAGTGTTTAGTGTTTATTTAAGTGAATATTTGTGCAACTAGCGAGGTACGTTTATGTTCCATCATGCACGTTTACATTTTGGCTCTACAGTGCGTGTGATCATTCGTGTGTGCTTGTAACTGCAGTACCAAGGTGTTGTGTGTTTCCTGAAGGCTGGAGATGTGCTACAACAGTTAAGGTTTTAGATGTTGTGTAGATGTTGTGTTAGTGTTCTTTTTGAGAAAATAATTTTTACCCTCATACAAACACGCATTTATTATACTAGCTATGGTAATGTACGGTCAACAGCCATTTCGATCACCCACCTCTTTCACAGAACGTACTGTGGTCATAAAATGGTGCATACCTGTACAGCCAAATGTTTGTTAACAAAACAATCCTCCAAAAATCCTCGAAAACACATCATCAGCATATAAAAGAAAAGTCCCCACAAAAACATATTGACTAACCATGCCAAGGCAACCAAACACGACCCACCTGGACAGGCACTGTTGAGGCTAACATTCTATTTGTGAAGCTATGTTGGCTAGTTAAATAGTAGGTTTGCTCCAATATCCCGAGCCCCTATGTGCTCAGGCAGGCTGCTGCACTGTGGGGTGCTGGTGCAGGCCTACATTGGGAAGGAGCAGACTGTTAGTATCTTGTCTGTCACCTGCTGCGTGTCACCAGGCTCCTGTCATTTCCTTTCATTCATTTTTCACAGACGCTTAACACTTCTATTCGCACTCGCCTCCATACAGCCCCCAACACACACACACACACACACACACACACACACACACCTCTCGCTGTTGCATTGGGAAGTCAAGACTAAAAGACCAACACTGGTAGTACTAGATACTGGGTCTGTTCAACATCCAAAATTTACAACCCATTTTCCAGCTCCCATGTAAGTTCTGTTAGTAGGTGCCAAAATCCCATGAACTCCATTTACAAAGCTCTTACGTTTAGATGTACTTGTGCAGTAGTTGTCAGTTTATCTAGAACATGTACAATATGGAGGATCTGCATTATTTCAGTGTTAATATGGACAAGCTGAGCAGAATAGTCTTTAGGAATTAATTAAGATAGAGGGGGATGATCTGGTGATAAAACCATAATTGTCTCTTATAGGTCAAATAGTAAAATTCTTATTTATTCCAATTTTATACCATCTCTTCTCTCAGAGTGCTCTGGGATACTTTTCCACAGGAGTGGATCCATGCCCAGAATACAAAAGCACTTCTACCCATAAATGAGCAGACATGGAGCAGAAACAGTGTTTAAAAATGTTGCCCAGTGTAAAACACATTTTTTGGTCACATCAATTATCACTTTGGTCTAGGTTCTTCCTCGGGAGTGGGTAAAGGGCCTCTCAGAGACATGTAAACATGATAGCACAGGCTGAGAGGGCAATGGAGCTGAAGAGGTCATGGCGTTTGTCATGTTTGAAAATAGATGCTATCCCGGATCAGCAGGTGTTCTGGGAATTCTAAAATGCCATTTTACGCGAGGGTCAAGCAAAGCTACATGATACAGGGTTTGTTGAAGAATCACTCACTAATCAGGTGTTTAACAACTAGTCAATTAGGCTGCACTGCCAATGACACTGGAGACTCACAAGGGAAAACTATGAACACAGTGTATCAGTGCTAACACTTTCCTCACTAAAATAGATCAAATCCATGTATAATTATCCATAAATAACATCTTCAAACTTTTGTCCATGATACTAGTAATCTTCATTCCAATCTTTTTGAGCTTTAGCATAATTTAGGCTTTTCACCCTGTTCCCCTTGCAAATGTGTGTTTTGTGGCTGGTACTCTTCCAAAACTAACACTGACCAGAAAGGTCAACTTGGCAGCTCAATTAAGTTCTTAAAACTTGCTTTTGCTTGATTTTAAAGAGATGACACGCACATAATATTTTTATTTTTGAATATTGTATAGACATGACCTATATTTTCTGCTTGTATTATTAAGAGACTATAATAATAATTATACATGTCTATTGTTCCATTGCAAATGCAATAGCAAATGCAATAGCAAATGACTATCACACTATTGTACATGATGAATATTAACTCAATGTTAATGTAAACTGTAAATTTCCCCACTGCGGGACTATAAAAGGATTATCTTAATGCATGTTCTGCATGATTAGATAATAAAATAATGGCTGTTTGTTATGACAAAAATGTGGTATATAAAATAATACCATGTTATAACTAGGACGAGAGGTTTTAGTGTTTTATTTACATGATAAACATGTGTGGTAAGGCCTAGAAATGACAGGTTGGTGAGTTGCATTAACACATCACTATGAAACGTGTCAGGTAATTTCGGGTGGCCATGATTATACAGGGTTTTTTCAACAATGACTAATCACTTTGAACATGGTCAATAACCATGTTCAACATAACCAACCAATTCAATTCAATTTTATTTATATAGCGCTTTTTACAACGTAGCATTGTCTCAAAGCAGCTTCACAATATTATATTATCTTAAAAGGC